>PPHU02000045.1:0-83899 GCA_003705185.2 Ambrosiozyma ambrosiae | reverse complement strand
TTTTAAGCCGCTTTGTGCGCGGTCAGCTCGGTCAATACAGCCATTTCATGCCACGCCACGTACGAAATTACAGAATTTAGGAACCCGTAACGGGCCGTGAATTGTCCGTCCATTCCCCTTATATTTTCTTCCCTCTCTTTTAGTTTTCTCTACCACGCACCATCCTTCCCCCCCCCCAACCATGTTCTTTCCCTTAAAATATTTCAACATCAAGTTGAAAAGAAAGCGAACTTCATATCGCAGCTCACAGTCCTGAGGTCTTTTGGCATTTCCTATTTGGGACAATACTGAAAATTTTTTCAAAATACTAAGGCAGAGAAACCTCCGCACTACCTACTTTGGTTAAAAATGTTTTTAAAAACTCGTTCCAGTTTCCGAAGTATTTTTATATACATATAATTACAGTAAAAGTTGACTTCATTTTATTTAAAAATCATGGTAGTAATAGTAGAGAAATGGAGATATTTGCTGTAGCTTATATAACTTATATTATAGATCATATTGTAAAATATATTGTAATTACTCAACTACCAAATTACTCTTATATATTATACCACTTTATTTAATGGTAAAAAGTTAGACTCCATCCAGCCAATGAAATTACCACAATTTTATAAGAGTCAACGGTAATTTCCAAGATGGTGCCAGTTGCTTTAATCACGGTATAATTATCCTTTTATAATTGATGTCACTCACGCTCTTCATTAATAATTTTTAGGAGAATTAGATTATTTACATCCGGGGCTCATAATTTCTTCAAATCTACTTTGTCCAATCTGATCCAGTGTTATCTGTAAAATCAGTCATAAACTCAGGCTCAGACTCAGGCTCAGACTCAGGCTTAGCCTTAGGCTAAGATCTAGTCTCAGATTCAGGCTCAGACTCAGGCTCAAATCTTTTAACTATACATTTATTTATTTGTACAACTGTACTGTATTATAGGTATTGTACTAGCATCAAATGCACGTAGCCATACTCAGATCTTTTTGCCAGATTTAATTAGAGGAAATCTAAGAAATCTGAATTAACTACAATACAATTATTAACCATCTCGATGAGCCGTAATTATAAACTTCCTGTTTGTCATGTATAGCATAGTCTGTAATAGGTGTCAATGATTATCGCATTTGAATTCTAATTAATACTGCACCATAGTTAATTTGCTTTTGTAACTATATATATATATATATATATATGTGTGTGTGTATATATTTACGATATAATGAAAAACCATATTAAATAGATCACCCTCAGTCCACTCAAGCCGCAGGCCAAACGAAAAAGAAAATGAAGTTGTTCTAATAATTCTTTCGAGCCAGGATCAATCACTGATTTCGTATGCATAACATGTATATATTGATTGATTGATTGATTGATTGATTGATTAGTAATATATCATTCATCTTTTATTAAAATAAAAATGGCAGTTTTTGTTTCTAAGAAAGAGGCTATGTCCTCTTTAAAAATATAGTAGGAGCTAACTTTTCCTTAATCTCCAATGAGCAATATTCTATTCCAAACTTTTAGTGTAGCTCGAGTGACATTTTCTTGTTTTTTTTTTTGAATCACATCAAGGTTAAATGCAATAATTAGAATATCTCCAATTATCCAATTATTGACAACTGGAATATATATATATATATTGGATAGCATTTCAAAGTTATCCTGAAACTGTCTAAATTAAACTATAATGCCTGCATGCCCCAATTGAGAATTAAAAAAAGTTAATTTTTAAACAAGTAAATGAATTGATCAACAGTAAACAGTTATGCGTATACATAGTTAGAGAAAGGTTTTTATGTTTCAAAACTAAAATAAAATAAATAAAAACAACAATCGGTAAATTCAAAGTCTTTGTCTTCACTTAATAACTTTCTATACATGTATATTACTCCCTCCCCCTTTCTCCAAGTATGGAAAACCTTCAACTTCTGGGAGTTGTTTGATAATGCTTCAATTGTATATGCTGTTTCATATGAATCTCACATTTAACATGTTCCTGCTAACTCCTGAAAATGTATTGTTTACAAAAACTTAAACAGTTAATGCCATCAGTTAAAAAAACAAAAACAACAATAGTATTTAAAAAAACACTAAAAGAGCCAATCGAACTTCCAACTTTAACAAGTCAACGTGCGGCTCACCAGGAATCAATCATCCACCAAATTTATCCTAATGACCACCCCCCTTTCATATGTTTTAAGTGTGTGTGTCTATCTAGCTAGCAGACTGCTGTTAACAATTTTATTTTTATAGATATAATTCTTTATAATTTGATAGAGACATTTATTAATTAAAATGTGATGGAGTTGGTGTACCACCTGATTTTGTTCTGTTTACTGAAAATACATATATGAGGATTGATAATTATAGGAAGTTAAAGTTATGGCCCCAAAGCTTGCTTGTTGTAAGTTTTAAGTTGGGAAATTCCAGGAAAGTTACTCAAAACATTGTCTCATGTTTATGTATCATTAATCATCATTACTATTTTTTCAATCAACATCTAGTACAGAACATTACTTATCTTGAATGTTATATGCTTTAAAAACAAACAAACAAAAAACAAACAAATAAAAACAAAATAAAAAGTACATAATAAATCTTAATTGATAATCAACAAAACTATGATAAGGGCAGTTGCACATGGGGGTATGGAAGAGGTTCATTTCTTAAAACGTTATCCAACATCAATCAAATATGTATATTGTGTTCTATATGGCTGACCCAATCTGATCTAAAGGTCTAAAACACCCTTACACCATAAACATCTTTAAAATAAATTAATTTGCGTAATATCAGAATAATTTAATTAACATGTACACATACAATTTACAAGCTCAAATCAATTTTTTTATAAAAACAATACCAAAAGTTATATTGATAAACACCTCGTTACGATAAAAATTAAGCAAAAAGCGTTAAATAGAATAAAATACATCGAAATTTGATAATAATAAAAAGAAAACCGAAACCAATTTGTTTAACCACCAAAACCGTATAAGGTTCTGCCTTGTCTTTTTAAGGCATAAACAACATCTAATGAAGTAACAGTCTTTCTCTTAGCATGTTCAGTATAAGTGACAGCATCTCTGATAACGTTTTCTAAAAATGATTTTAAAACAGCTCTAACTTCTTCGTAAATTAAAGCAGAAATTCTCTTAACACCACCTCTTCTAGCTAATCTTCTAATAGCTGGTTTTGTAATACCTTGAATATTATCTCTAAGAATCTTTCTGTGTCTTTTAGCACCACCTTTACCTAGACCTTTACCACCTTTACCTCTGCCGGACATTTTTGAATAATAAGTATTAAATAGAGTAAGTTAGTGTTTAAAACAAACTACGATAACAAAAAAAAGAAGTTAAATTAAAAGTGAGGGTAAATGCCTTAAGACAAAAAATGTGGGAATTGACGTATATTTATAAAGTTTGTAGGGGGAAGGTTAAGCAGTGTGAGAAAGTGGAATTGATTGCCACTCTAAATTGTCACTGAATTCGAGGGGAGACGTAGGAATTAGACGGAACAGCGAAAGTGTTTTTCAAAGTGGATCACGGTTTAAACTTGTAATTTGAACCAATCAGAGTGTCTGATGGTAGCAAAACTATGTCAAAGTGCAGTTCTGAGCATGGCCCGCCGCAGCACACTTTTCAGCACGGTTAACGCGCTCACTCAAATTTTGAATTCTTTTCGTTCGCTCCAAGTTAAAAGTGTTTTAGCGCAATTCTCAGACTGTTTAATGTAGCCAGGTAATCTATAACAATTTACCATCCCACTTTGTAACTTTGCGTTCTGACGTTTGGGCAATTCTTATTTAAGCACACCATTTCGCACTTTTTCCGTTTTCGCCTCCCAGTTTTTTTCCTTCTCTATCTTTTCCTCTAGTATATATTCTATTCATATATAATTAATAACTATGGCTAGAACTAAACAAACCGCAAGAAAGTCTACCGGTGGTAAGGCCCCAAGAAAACAATTAGCTTCTAAAGCAGCAAGAAAGTCTGCCCCAGCTACTGGTGGTGTCAAAAAGCCTCACAGATATAAGCCAGGTACTGTTGCTTTAAGAGAAATTAGAAGATTCCAAAAATCCACTGAATTATTGATTAGAAAGTTACCTTTCCAAAGATTAGTTAGAGAAATTGCTCAAGATTTCAAGACTGATTTAAGATTCCAATCATCAGCTATTGGTGCTTTACAAGAATCTGTTGAAGCTTACTTGGTTTCATTATTTGAAGACACTAACTTGTGTGCTATTCATGCTAAGAGGGTTACTATTCAAAAGAAGGACATTCAATTAGCTAGAAGATTAAGAGGTGAAAGATCCTAAGTTAATTATGTTTTGGTTTTATGCTATTTATGCTTTCTGATACCTGTTTTTCTGTAAATTACTTCTTTTTTATATTTTATATTTTTATTAATTGGGTTCGCTTGATATTCGTTCAATATATTTTTTTTATCAGATGATTGGGTTCATATTTTAAATTCTTTACTTATATAAGTAGTTTGGTTGCAACTGGTAAATGACTTTATGGTGACTGCTACAAATGTGGTGGGATCTTGTTGAAACAGAATGCTGTGTGTGTGACTTCGTGAAAATAAACTGTGATTATTTAAGTGCGTATGCTTACGTAACAACAAACAGTAAAAATCTATCAAATTGAACTGATCTTCCGAGCTCACCAAAAAAAAATAAATATATATATATATATATATATAGATAAATATGTATGTATATATATTCACTAAATTCATATATATCACATAACCCTTAACCAAAACTGTAAAAGATGTCAAAACTAGGTGTTGGTGCATTACCAAACATACGTACCTTTTGGAAACAAGTTGCAGTGCTAGGTGTTTTAGGTGTTGGTACTGCTTATTTCGTTAAAACGAAAGTTACAATCAGACGTCAGAGACAATACATTAAAGAAACTTCATCATATGATTCATTACAACAAGAGCGTTATGCACAGATTAAGTCAACTGAAAAACAAAACCAGCAACAGGAAAATACATATGTTAGACCCGGGTTCCCTATTAAAGACGACTCTTCTCCTATATACGTTAGAAAATCTGAATTTGAAGGTGCTGGTAGTAGTTACATGAGTAGAAAGTCTGGTGATAAAATCACTACTAGTTTTTGGAATATTTTCAAGTAATCACAATCAGAGAGTGTCTTGCAGAGAAATGTTGTCTGCAGATTTCAATTTGTGTTTCTAACGTCGGGTTTTGAAATTCCTTTAATCCCTTTGTTATTTATCTTTACAGTTGTACATAGCTTTTAATTTTAATTTATTCATTATACAAAATTTTATTGGAATATTTAAAATATAACAGTAACATAACAGGAAAATATTAACTAAAAACACATGTATAAGATAAAAAAAAGTAATAACAGTCCAATTGATACATCTTTTTCTTTTTCAAACAATTTTCATAATACAATATCACTCAAATATCAACTAAAATATAGTATAATACCAGAAATACAAACACAATAAAAGTTATCTCTTAACTCAAATTAAAATCACCTGTGACTTATTTATCATTATTAGAAAAATAATCAGCCATTTCTTGATCTAATTGTTCAACAGTCTTCTTAGATGGTCTTTTATTCTTAGCACCATTTTTTTTGTTACCATTGCCAGCCTTTCTTTCTCTGCCTGTACCAGAGTTACCTAAACCACCTTTTCTGGCTTTGGCTTTTTGCTGTAATCTTGCCTTCTTGTTTTGAACTGGTACATTGACAGCAACTTGATTTGGTGTAATTCTGTCAGCTAATGGTTTTAATGATGGGTCAACAACTAATTCTAACCTTAGCTTAGATCTACCATTGTCAATTGGAGAGTTATTGTATTTTGTAACTGCATCTTGAGCGAATTTAGATTGCTTGAAAATAACAGTTGCATTACCTGATGGTTGGCCTTTGGCATTGTACGACAAAGTAACAGATTGAATACCACCAACTTGTGATTGGAAAAATTCCTATAAAATGGGAAAGGGAAAGTTGAAAGTTAGTAATTTGTAAAAAAAGAAGAAAAAATACAAAATAAACGAAAAAATGTGTTGTCAAATTGTTAATCAAAATAATCACCGATAATATTATTTTTGTAAGGTGGGGTAATGTATTCTTTGAAAAAGTTAACAATTTGGTTGTAATGCTTGCTAAGTCGTGAAAATGGAAGCAATATAAGGATAATCAAATGTACCATTAGCCAAAGAAAAACAGAATTATATTTATGAACTAGTTAATGTAGAAAGAACACAATCTTATTATGCAAGGTCCAACTGTGAAGTAAATTAGACAAGCCCACGCTAGGTTAACATCACTAGTAAAAAGCATCAAATGCTAAAGGCCAAAAAACCAGAAACATCGGCATATTTATTAAAGTCTTCAATAGAACAATCTTAGTTTGCATAACTAGTTCAAACAAATTTGTTTCCTTTTTTTCTTTTGAAACACCAACATGATTTTGTCGACTCAATTAAAGCGGGAAAATAACAAAAACACTTGTCTTTTTTTGAGTCTTGTAGTCTTCGAAGATATAGCTGCAGTTAAAAAATCTTCTTATACGAAAACAACAAACAACTAAAGGGAAACAGCATTCCAGAACTTTGGGTAATTCAGTCAAAAGTCAAGATACTGCTGATCGTATAAGTTGGCTTCAAAACAGACTCAATAATTGTATTAACGATAAACAACAGTTAGCACGTAATAACCCAAAGTAGAGAAGTAGATGTGACCCTTTAATTAATTTTAAATATTGACAAATAACGATGAATCCAAATATATCATAGACAACGACAAATAGCAGTGGCATTATTTTCCAAAATTCTCAACCCGAAAGCACCAATGCTTTAATACCAAACAAAAAATATAAACCATCTATATGTTTTCCCGTTGATTATATAAAACATGCATTGTATTCTGGAGTAAAAGTATATCTAATGAAAACTTCATTTATGCAACTTTTAAACAATAGCTCTTATAAATCCGGATTAAATACGATCTGAAGACAAAAAATAGTTTAGAAAAAGATTCAAAACCTGTAATTTCTCCTATTATATATAACATTATGTGTGAGTTAACTTGAGCTATCGTTAAATTATCTCCTCAAAAGCACCACAATAGTGGATACCAATTGTATCATGATATACTTTTTTAGATTAAACTTGAAGACTCCAGAAATGCAAACTTTCTTTATGTAGTTGAATCAAAAATCAATGATCAACAGACAGCAAAAGAAATCCTAAATAGTCATATTTGAAATGTAATGAACAACACAAATTCGAAAATACTAGTTTGAAAAAAAAGTAATTAAATAAAGCATACCTTAACAGCTTCAGTTTTAATATCTTTAGGCAAACCACTAACAACAACTTTTTGAGCATAGTTGATAGCAGAAGCCGAAACAACAGGCTTAGGAGATTGCTGTGTTTTCTTGTTTAAAGCTTTTGAAGCAGCAGCCTGTAATCTCTTTCTGTTGAGAGCAGGGACAATTGAAGCTCTACCTCTTTGTCTTGAAGAAGAAACAGATTTTGCAGCTTTGCCTCTTGCAGCGTTAGTCTTTTTGCCCCTTGGGCCCTTTGGCTTGTCAGAAGCAATGATTGCGTCCAATGATTGTTCTAATGCAGACATTATAGTTTATGTTTATATTTGTGTATTTGGAAGTGTGACTAATGGCTAGTTGTCTTTCATTGTACAGAGGCAAACTAGCGTTGAATGGACAAATTCTTGTTCTGTTTCAAATTCTTTTCCAACAACGATATAAAGGGCGTGCGCGGAACAGAACATGATTTCATCACGAACGAACAACAAACCTATTTTACGATCAAAAACGGATTCTAGCTAGCAAGTTTTGGTACACAGTTACCTACAATTCACTATATATTCAAATCTTTCAACAATGGCTGAGCGTGGTATGTATGGATCAACATGTTCCTTATTTCCAAAAGTGAGAATATTAGTTTTAAGTGTATTCAGAAATTACTAACAACTCATCATTTACGTATAGAACTTTACCATATCTACCAACTATATTTCAATGCCAAACACACTCAATTAATAAATTTGGATTTGGATCTAGAATTAGGAAGCATAGATCCAGAATATTTGACTTTAGCCAAATCATATCAAATTAGATCTTTGTTAGCATTATCTAAATATGATGAAGCAGCAAAAAGAGCAACCGATCAAACTTTATTAACTTACATTAAATTCTTAGAATCTGGTAGTAAACAAAATGAAGAATTTGATGCTTATTTTAGCTCTACCCAAGGTACTTCATTATACCAAGCTTTATACTTTGCCAAAATTGGGGAATTTGAAACTGCATTATCTAAATTAAATAACCAAGTTATTGATGACATTTCGTTAGGTGTTTATATTAGTTTGAAGCTAGGTAAATTAAAAGATGCTAATGCTTGGATTAAAAAATTCCCCCCTGGTTTAAAAGATACTTTCATATACAATTTATCCACTTCTTGGGTAGAATTGATGCAATTTGGTGATACTTTACATTCAAGTTATTATCAGTATGATGAAGTAACTTCAAATGAATCAACCAGCTCAATTAAATCCCTTATCTGTTTATATGTTGCTAATTTAAAACTATTACGTTTTCCAGAAGCTAAGCATGTCTTGGATAAGATCAATGCCATACACGAAGAAAACCCTCAAGTTGATGAATTAGATGATTGGAAAGCTGATTTAATAATTGATCAGATTTCTTATAAATTGTTAACTGATGATGAAGAAGCTAATTTTAAGGTGGACTCTTTATTGGATGATTTGAAGAAATTAAACCCAGAACATCAATATTTACAAGATTTAAAGGAAAAAAATGATTTATTTGATATAATTGTTGAGAAGTACAAAGCTTGAGTAGTTGAATTTCCTCTTATTGTAGATCTTTGTTTGTGTGTACTTTCCTTCCCTTTTTGTATTTTTTAACTCAAAATATCTCAATTATTGGTATCAAGGTACGTTCACTAAGTATCCTATAAATATTCTTAATTAATATAATGTACAGATTTACCCCTTCCTCATAAAGGGTATAAGTTCAAATTTTAACACTTAAGTATTACAAAGATTTGGTGAATAAAATGGATCAGAAGCTAAAATAATGGAATTTGTATTTAAAAAAACAGAAGAAAAAAAGTTAAAATATATAAAAAAATATGCTAAACATATTCAAAATTAGAATTAAATATAAGTGTCAGAACTTTCTCTTTCTAATTCTTCGTCAGGAACTTCTTCCAAATCAATCTTTCTAGCATGCTTTACTTTGGCTTCCTCTTTTTCCATTTTTGGAATTTTAACTTCTAAAATCCCATTTAAGAATTTAGCTCTAATACTTTCTTCATGAATTAATGGATAGGAAGGTAATTTAACGATTCTCTCAAATGAACCAAATCTCTGTTCTGAAACTTTTAAAACTTTAGATAAATCAACATAAGGATCATCTTCAGCCAAGTAAGGATTCTTGATTTCACCTTTGACAACTAACTCTGAAGATGATGGATGAAAGTTAATGTTAACAAAGTCTTTAGTAACACCAGGTATTTGTAAAACTACAACATATTTCTTTTCAAAATCATAAATATTCAGTGGAGGTGAAAATGGCAGGTTGGTATTATGTTGAGGCGCAGAAACCTGTAATGGGCTACCTAACAGCTGTTCGGCTTCTGTCTGTGGATTATTGGAATGTAAATTCAAACAAGTACTTGGTACTTTTTTGACTCCTGGAAGTTGAGACCGACTTGGTCTTTTTGAAAGAGATTTCAATGATTGCAATGGAAATGGGGAAGGTATTGGATTAGTGATAGATTCAACCTTTGATTTAGTTTCTGGAAAGGTAGGTTCAATCGCAGCTCCTGAACTAACATCATTGGATTTTTCCGATTCACCTTGCTCTTTCACCATCTCAATATCCTGATCTTCAATTTGATCATCTCTACCTCCAGTTTCGTCATCATTATCTGCATCATCCTTATTTGATAACGTAGCCTTAAGAATATCACCTAAAGTCTTAGGAGCATTAGCAGCGGAGCGAACAGAGGGAGAAAGTGAACCCTTTGTATCTTTAGCAGAGCCCTCTTCTTGCTCTTCGCCATGTCTTAGCAATGCTTGTTGTAGTAAAGAATTAATCAAAGTATTATATTCATCATCCGGTGAATTATTCAAAGTATAAGAGGCAGGTTGAGCAAACCTTCTCCATTTTGGTTTTTGAGCTTGTCTTTGCTGGGGTTTGGTTCTTGAAATTGAAAAAGGATGAATATTAGAATTAAATATTTTATAAGGAGAATCACCATAAGCACCTTGATCACCAAAGTTCATGACAGAATCACCACGTGGATAGTAGTAAGCTGATCTCAAACCTTGCTGTTTATTATCCTGTTCACGCTCATCTTGTGGTACTTCAACTTGTTCTTCATTATCATCTTCATCACTTTCATCATAATAGTAATCTTCTGGAATGCTTGAATAAGGATAATCTCTGCTAGCAAAGTAAGGTAAAGCATCAGAAAATGCTGGATGACCATAACCACCATAACCACCATGACCACCATAACCACCATAACCGCCATGACCACCATAACCGCCCAAGACAGCAGCTCTTCTAGCTTGTGATTGCTCACGTCTTCTAGCTTCCTTTTGCTTTTGAATAGCTTGTGCCAATCTTGCTAAATCAGCAGAACTAGCTGTATCACCCAATAGACTAGATAATCCAGATGATGGCTGTTCTGGCTGCTCCTTGGTATATTTCCCTTGCGGTTGTGAATTGGCACCACCTAATATTCTTGCAAGTAATAATGGATCCATAGTATTTTTGATTGCCAATTGATCATAAAAAAAAACTAACGAAGTACTGAAATAAAAGACGAGAAAAGGTAGATAATTATTCATACTTATAACCGCCACCACCTGATCATTACTAGGGTTGCTGCATTCGCTTCTAGAACCATCCCGCAGTTTCCGTTCTCTTTCTGAACATGCGCCGAAATAAACAACGAACTTATTTTTTATAGAAATCAAATAAAGTAAAATTAAAATAGGATAAAACACAGAAAGGTAAAAAGAAAAATTAACATAGATACTATAGAAAATGGACGAAAAAAAATCAACACGATGTAGCAATGAAATAACAGGAGAGTATGAGCATAAAAGTGAAAAAAGAGAGTTAAAGGAACGTGAAACAAGCCATGTAATTATGCAAATCAACAAACAAACAAAAAAGGACACAGAAAGCAAAGTAAGTCAATAAAATAAGAAAAAATAAAGACAAAAGTTATAAAAAGCAGTGGTAATGATCAAAGAATCTAACCAGAATCAATGATTTAAAAAACTAAGGCAATATACAATTCATCGTCAATACAAATAAAACCATAATAAAATTATATGCAAAATTTCAAAAATTTTGGTAGCTTTATTCTTACACTTAAAAAGTAGTTTTGTTCCTCTTACCTTTCTTTTTTCCTCTTTTGACTTGTTTCTTCTTGCTCCCCTTTCCTGATCTCACATTTAGTCCACTGCTACTTCCAAGTTTGGGAGATGGAGTGGAAGAAGACTGGGGTTCAGGGTTAAGAGATGATGAAGCTTTATAAAGAATTGAATTAGATGGTGCTTGTGATAATATTTCACAGGCAAGAGCTGTAGTTGTAACAGGTGGAAGTGGTGTATTTGCTGAAATTGAATCTGATGCTAATTTCTGTTCAGACGCTTGTGCCGATCCTTGCTGGTGTTTATTTTTCAATACTTCTGATCTCTGTAGTCGAGTCGTAATTGAACCTTGTGTTAAGATATTATCTTTTAATGATAAGCTTCCAACTTCAGGAACGGATGGCAGTAGCTTATTGATATCGATAGATCCCTCAAATTCTGTTGAATCTAAAGTGATTTCTTCGGGTTCAGGACCAAGATTGGATTTTTTTTCATTTGAACGATAAGAAGGTGGATCTGATCTTGGGGTAATACTACCACTTTTCTTACTCAGGCTAGAAATTGTAGAGTCTTTTAAAGTGGTCTCAGGCGTAACAGCAACCTCGGCTTTATTTCTAGTATTTACAATAGCATTCGAAGATGAATCTTGTCTAATAGGTTTTTTCAATTCTTTACCAAGGAAATTCGACTTTTCAACTAGTGATTTAGGACCAAAAAAAGTTTCTTCATCAGATGGATAATGAGGTGGTAATGCTTCACCTCTATCCAGTAATTGATCTTGTTTCATTAATTTTGGGGAATAAAGAGGAGGGGCACCAATAGAGCCTTCATTATGGTTTTCGCAAAATCCTAACTTTTTAACATTAGCTTCAATGAAAACAAATCCTAGTTGACCTAAATTAACAGTAACTTTGCATGGTGACCCAACTGAACCAATGCAAGGATATAGCTGAACTCTGAAATTTTTAATAACTTCTAAGATATTTTTACCATTATGAGTAACGAAAACAGTACCTGAACTAGTTTTATAGCCAACACCAATGACATCACCTTCAATCAGCTGGGGTAAAATAACAGGTAAATCTAAATCATTTAAAAATGGTCTACCACTTAATCTTAACGAACCATCAGTTTGAATACCAACTGAATATGGAGCTAAACCAGGTAATTGGAAATTTGGATAGGGGTAAGTAACTAGGCCAATTGAAATTAAAGTTTTTTGAGGATTAAAATCAAATAATTTAGTTTCAAAATAAACGGTGTCATTCTTACGATTTTTTAAAGGTAATGGCATGTTTAAAGCGGTCGAAGACATTTCATTAGTAACAAATGAAATATCAGTTAAATCCTCCACAAAGAAGGGGACATTTTTAAATATTAAGGATCTGTAATCTGATTCTGCGGAAGTTATTGATGAGGCTACATTTGTTGAAGAATATTTCTTTTTAACAGCAACAGGTAACAAAGAAGTGGTTTCCGACGCCAGTAAAATATCAGATTCCTGTGAATCAAACTGTTGTTGTTGTTCTTCATCCTCAGCAGTTTGTTCACCTTCCTCATCTTCAATGTTTTGAATTAACTCAGATAGCTGTTCTTGATAATTTTCGAAGTAAAAACAATTAATACCTCTATCTCTAATTAACAAATAAGATGTATCAATTTCTCTCAAAGCAGAATTAAATACTAAATCAGGATTGTTTTTCTCAAAAAATTTCAAACCTATTTTGAATCTTAGTTTATCTTTATAATTCAAGCCATGATATAAAGATTTTAAATCTTTTTGAATATTGTTCAGATCATTGTCTTGTGGTGGCTCCAAAGAATCAGGAATGAAATGAGAGTCATCTTCCAAGGGCATTAAAAGTGAGTCTCTGTAGCATAAAATATAAATTAAAAAAAAGAAAGAAATTATTAGGAACACTGTCATTAGGGCTGAAAATAATATTAAGTAAGTCACCTGGATATCATCCAGATTGAACGCCCTAAGTGCAGAATTGATAGAGAGAACCATAGAGGGACAAGCAAGTTCGCTGAGCTGCAAGCAAAGCTTATATCAAGAGGCTATATGAGGCAAACTATGGACGCCAGTTAGGGTGTGCAAGAATGGTACAGTCAGTAAAAATAACACAGAAAATAAGAATTAGATCACACTAGTTGAAATGGTTTTACCTTTCAATTCTCGAAATTGTGGAGTGCGCACGTCCCTTAAAAAAGAATCAAGTTTTTCCTGCGTTTAGTCGGAGAGGCTTTAGATAATCGGCAAGCCGTTCATACGGACTAACCTGCTTTAGCTTTCAAGTAGTCTAGATTTACTATATTTATGATTTAGAACTTTTATTTAGAGGAGAGAGATCATAGACATTAAGAAAGTGCTAGAAGTAAAAAGAAAGCCGAAAGTACTAAGGAAATAAAAACAAAAAGAGAGCAGAAAAGCTTCTAAGAAGGGTACATGAGCCTAAAACAAGAGGATATATTATTATATGAGGTTGTGTATATCAATCATGAGATTTAAGGAGAATAAAAACTTGATATAATAGAAAGATTAATTTTATATGAGAGTCGATCTAACGATAGTTGATACTTTGTTTAAATCAGTTAAAATAATTAATCATCATTATAGCAATAATTCTAATGGGTTTTCAATAATAGTCTTTAGAGCCTTAATGAACTCACCACCCTTGGCACCATCAACAACTCTGTGATCAAAAGTACCTGTAACATTAATAACATCTTCAAACACGAAACCATTTGGACTAGCCTTGTCTGGAACAGCTTTCTTATCGACAGTACCAATGGCAATAATGGCAGATTGTGGTGGGTTCAAAATAGATGTGAATAATGTGACAGCATTATTCATACCTAAGTTAGAGATAGTGATAGTACCACCTTGGAATTCTTCAGGTAATAATTTATTATCCTTAGCTCTCTTACCTAAGTCCTTAGCTTCTTTAGAAATCGATTCTAAACCTTTAGAGTGGGCATCAAAAACAATTGGTGTAATCAAACCAGTTGGAGTTGCAACAGCAATAGAAACATCAACATTAGCAAATTGTCTAATAACACCTTCTTCTTCCATGTAGTAAGCATTAACATCAGGAACTCTTTGAGCAGCCTTAGCAATAGCCTTGATCATTAAATCATTAACTGATAACTTATATCTATCATTAGAAGTAGCATTTAACGATTGTCTTAATTTCAATAATTTAGTGACAGAGATATTTGATGAAACGATATAATCTGGAGCACTTTGTTTGGAAGACAATAATCTCTTACTGATAACTTTTCTCATGTTGGTTAATGGAATATCTGTGAAAGAAGCAGCGGCTGTGGCTGGAGCTGCAGCAGCAGCTGGTACCTTGGCTTCAATTTTAACAGATTCGACATCCTTAGCAGTAATTCTACCATTTGGACCTGTACCTTTAATATCCTTCAATGAAATACCCTTTTCTAAAGCAATAGTTTTGGCTAATGGGGAAGCAATGATTCTTCCAGCTGGAGCAGAAGAGGAACTTTTTGAAGTAACTGGAGTTGAAGTAGATGGAGATGGTTCAGCAGCAGCAGCAGCTGGTTCAGAAGTTTTCTCTTCTGTGGCCGGAGTAGCTGCAGAAGATCCAGAATCACCAGCATCACTAGCAGAGAAATCGGCAAATGCAGCAACATCAGATTCATCCTCAACATAAACAGCAATTGGTTTACCAACAGGCACTTCTTGAGAACCATCAGCAACCAAGATCTTAGCTAAGTAACCATCTTCTTGAAATTCAAAATCCATCGCAGCCTTATCAGTTTCGATTTCGGCGATGGATTCACCAGGAGACAGTTGATCACCTTCTTTCTTGTGCCATTTAACCAAGTTACCTATAACCATAGTTGGAGACAAAGCAGGCATTTGAATGACAACATGATCAGGGAATTTAGAGTCTGAATAAAATCTGGAAGCTAACTTCAAGGAGTTTGATGCTGTTAGAGAGAATCTTGAGGAAGACAATCTGAGGACAGGTCTGGTTGCTAATTTTAAGGTGGTGATAGCGGACATCTTTGTTTTGTAGGTATGATCAGTAGTATTAACTAAATACTTTAGGTGAAAAGACGGGGTACAAGGAATGGACAAGATCAAGATTGGGATGAAATATAGTCCTTTGTAAGAGTTGTTCAGTTTGATTATACCACTCAACTCAGGAGATTCAGCGGAGTGTTCTGACCCTTGACCTGTGCGGCTTATTGGGTGGGGGCAATAATTAATTAGTGTGGTCCGAACGACGCGGGTCGAACAATATATTGGGCGATCGACGTATCTGCTATTTACGCTTACGTGCCACTATGATCACCGAAAATTTTGAATCTTTTATTGGATATTAGTAGGTCAAAAACTACGACAAGCTTGAAGTAGTCACACAACGCAACACAACACAACACAACACAACATCATAAAATGGCTGCTTTAAACTTATCTGAAGAATCCAAGGAAAGAATTACCAAAATTATTGAAACCACTAAGACTATTACTCACTATGGATGGCTTCCTTTGATCTTATACTTAGGTTGGAAATCAACTTCGAACAGACCAAACTTGATTAGTTTATTCACTCCTTTACCTACTGCATAAATCCATTGATTCAAGCATATAATGTTATTATTATTTTACTCTCAGAAACATTAAATGCAAAAAAAGTATCTTGAATTAGGTTATTTGTTATTTTATGATTTAAGGTTCGTTTATAATTACTATGCTCATCAATCAATCTAGTCTTCCCCCTCCTATTCCTCTTTTTCATTTGTGTACATAGTCTCTTCGTGTTTAATGTTCGTAATAAAAGTTATTTTCTTTAAATGAGAATTGAACCTATTAATTGTAGTAACGCTATAAACTGCAGTTTAAAATATTACAAATAGCCTTAAATGTTTTGCCATTAGGTAATCCAACAACATTAAAATAGTCGCCATTTATGCCCTTCATCATCAAAGACCCACTCCCTTGAATTCGAAATCCACCAGCAACTTCGCATCCTTCTTTAGTTTTACTATATGCATCGATAAATTCATCGGTAACACTTTTATCCATTATAATTTCTGTGGTTTCCGTGAAATGCTCAACTTTAACATTTTTAAATCCGACTTCACATGAAATTAACCAAACACCCGTGATGACTTCAATCGGTTTATTTGAATCTCTCAGTCTCTTTATGACTCTTGAATTTTCAGCCTCTGTTTTTGGTTTTTCATAAATCTCACCTTCATTTGTAACGATGGTATCACTTGCCAACAATAATAGATTCTCATGACCGAATACTTTAAAATCAGCTTTTAGTTCATCCCAAACAGCATCAATCTTACCTTTGGATGTCTCTAATACATATTCTTCAATTGTTAAACCATCTTTACTCAAGTTTTCTTTGAAATTTGATGGTTTGATAGTTGGTGAAAATCCCATTTGATTTAAAATCTCTAATCTTCTTGGTGATGTTGAGCAAAGATAAAATGTGTAGTTTTTTAACTTTTTAAATACTGGATGTGTATCAATTGGTGCCATTTTAAACAATTAAAAATTTGAGTTGTAGTTATTTGAAAGAAAGTTGGGATTCTGAATTGAAGAATCAAGCTAGATAATGCTCACTAGAATTCGTCACTAGATTGCAAATCAGCGATAGTTCACTTAGAGCTCACAGCGCGCTCTTCTATTCTGCTGGATAATTTCTTCTTGGTATAATTGATTCTCTACAGATTAATCAAGATAGTGCTCTCGAAAAAACAGACAATTAAGATCGTAAATAAATTTATTAAACGACTATTTTAAAAAACGAATAATTAATTATACATGCAAAGCAAAAGAAAAGTAAGACCTCTATAACTTACTTATATCAAAATTAATACCTTGTTCTTTTAATTTGTTTTGTTTCTTCTTCAAATTAGTTTTAGACTTCTTCTGTATCTTACTCCATTTTTCTGATGATTTTGGCTTATCATTTCTGACTTGAGAAATCTTATTCCATGGAACAGGCTTGAATTTAATATTTGAACCAGTAAATAATTCATCATGTATTTTTTCAACTGGTAAAACTGAAACTTTTAATTGATGATTGAAAATTAAATAATTGTTCATTGTTTCAGCTGCAATCTTAGCGACTTCTAAACTTTGGAATTCTATGAATGCATAATGTTTGGACTTACCAGACTTTTTATTTCTTGATAATCTTAATCTTGTAATTTCACCAAATTGGGAAAAGTATTTACGTAATTCATCCTCATAAAAGCCATGGGGAATTCTACCAACATAAATAACTCCTCTTTTCTTTTCTTTACTTGTATTGGATTTGTTTGATTTAGTTGTGAATGATTTGGGGGTTGTGATTGAATGCACTGAGTGTTTAGTTGCTACTAATTCTTTTTTATTTTGTGCCTTTGTAGTTTCTTCCTCTTGTTCTTCTTTAGCAGACTCACTAACATCTAAGCCCTTAAGTTCTTCATCATCAGTTTCATCAGATGATGAATCACTTGGAACCTCTATCTCATCTTTATATAGTTCTTCTTTTTCAGCTTCCTTTAGTTTTTCATCTATTTTTTTGGATTTAACTGGCACTTTCTTTGGACTTGCAGAAGCAGAGGTTCCACTTCTTTTTGATAATTTAGTTATTGCCATTATTTAATTATTATATATAATTCTTTACAAGAAAATTGTAGATATTATTTAGAATGCAAGAAAACCAATTAAATTTTTCTTATATAAATTATAGATAAAAATTTGAAGTAAAATAAATCCTCAAAATTTTTTGTGTAGTGCACTAAGATTAGATGCTGGTCGAACGACTTCAATCATGTTTTAAAACGTCTGTAAATTAGTATAGAGGTACAAGAAATTTCCTGATATGAAAACTTTTATTATATTGGAAATACTTTTTCTTGTTTTTTCTTGTTGAGCCTTTACGGCGCAGTAGTAACAAATATAAGACGGAGACTTTAGGTGACCTTTAAATCCCATAATAGTTGAAACCCATTGGTAGGTATTCCATTCTAGTGATATACCTGAAGTTTGTAATTTTTATAGGAGCTCAAATTTGATTATATTTTTAATTAAATTATACAAGGAAATGAGAATACACAAGTATCTAGAAAGTAACATTATTGTACTACATTAAGGAAGGTAAGCGGTTATATTTCCCTTACCCCCACCCTTTGGGATCCTAAATGCTACCTTGACCAATTATTTTACAGTTATTATATAATTCTTTCACCTCTAATTCTGTACGTTGTAAGTGTGTTTCTTATCGATATTTGGTTATCGGTAGAAATGCTTAAAAAGGTAACAAATTCACACTTGAAATGGTGTAACGAAAAGGGCAAAAAAAAACGCAATTTTGCAATAACAGGGCTGTGTCAGAATTAGGAAAAGTTTCCAACGATCAGCTCAACAGATATGAGATCAAAAATCTATACGAAGAGCTTTATCTGACTACTTTTTCCTTTAGTTTGCCACATTCACTAAGCTTCACTGTTATTATTTGTTGCATTTATCATACAAACGCATATTTATTAAGAATGTCTCAAATTTTCACAGCTGACGAAGTTGCAGAACACAGTTCAAGAGATGATTTGTACCTTATTTATGAAGGTAAAGTCTACGACTGTACAGAATATTTAGATGAGCATCCAGGTGGTGAAGAAGTTATCATGGATTGTGCTGGTGCCGATGCTACTGAACCATTTGATGATATTGGACACTCTGAAGATGCTAGAGAAATCCTAGATAATTTGCTAGTTGGTGAATTAAAAGGTGGTGTTGTTAAAAAGACTCAAGCTAAGGTTGCTGGTGGTGATGGTAATGTTTCTTCTCCATTACCTCTAATTGCAGCTGTTGGTATTATGATTGCTGTGTGTGCATTTTTTGTTTTAAAAAAGGAAACCTAATTTATTATTATTACAGTACAACAACAATATGGTTCATTTCTAATTAATGCAGTGGACTTTCCTCTTAACGGCTACCCCTTCATAGAAATATCACCTTTTAATTATCACCTACACTACCAAAATTGTGTTATTTACTTTACTCAATCATTTAATTACTAGCTTATCATTCTTTCGTGTTTCTGTTCCTGTTTTTTTTATTTTATTTTTATCTTTGTTTTTACTTTTTTTAATTTATTTAGATCTGTTTATGATGACTAATTTTTCTACAAACTTTGATGATCTCATTGATCTGTTGAGCAGTTTCCATCAATGCTTTTAAAATTCTGATACAGAATTCAATCTTACCCTTGTTTATTCAATAATTATTCCGTAAAATGTAGTCTTCGTAGCTTACAAATACAGTATTGGGGAGCTCCTATTCGCTAATTTTTTCAGTACAATTCGCTAACTCAAATCTGAAGACAATCGATCAATTAAAAGAATATATACATTTTAAGAAGTTGCCGCCGCTTTTAAACTTGACATCCGCAATCAAAGTAGACGATAGATGGATTGGATATTTGAATTAATCCCAACACCTGAACCTAATCAACTTGATTAATTTTTAAAATAAGAGAGTAAATGAAAGAAGAATCCTTAATTGGAGTTACTTTCTTAAGTAAGGTGCATGGTTTGACCTCAAGAACGATATTTTCTCAATTAATTACAAAAGTTCTTTATATGAGGAAATACGATGTAATAAACTTTGACTGAGTCTTAAAAAAGAATAATACACTGTAGAAATTTGTTCTAGTTCATGCCTATTTTTCTAACATCTAGTTTTGATTTCTAAATACCACAAAGATAAATACCTCAAATTTAATCAAATTTAAATCTTAAAGATTACATATGAGTTGAACCGGAGAAAGGATGCAAACAATTAAAACTAACCTTAGATTCTGTTCCAGAAGCAAGATTATGGATTTGGAGAAGTATTAACAGGAGAAGATGTCTCCTAAAATCGCTGCGCTTTTTCGCACAATATGAACCAAAAATCTGAAATGAAAGTTGCTCACCTCTAGACGGACGACGATCCACTACTTATCTTCTTCTAGTTTACCAGGATTGAATACACATTACATATCCGAATACCTTACCACTACCACCATCACTAACCTTTGATTTATTGAATATAACAAATTTTATTCAGTTTCTATCTTTATTCAGCTGGTCATTCAGTTTTTATCTTTATTCAGCTAGTCCCCTGTTTAACTTCTATAATTCACCCTTATAACACGTATATCTTCTCTTTACTTTCGCTTCTACTCTAAAACAGCTTGAAACAGTTCATCTCAAAACACTACTAAGCAATGTTATTCAAATCATTTATTACACCTGCTTTGTCTTCAGTTGCATTGTTGATGGGATCCGTCAATGCTTTAGAAGATTATCACGAATTACAAAATGAAGAAGTCTTACAAAGTTGTGCCTATATCGCTAACTACCTGGATTCATTTCGTTGGCTGTTCTCAGAACATTTAGAACCAAAAATTACCGTCAGATATCCAAAGTCTGAAGGAATATATAATAGTAAGACTACAGTTGATACTTTAATTATTTCATACAGAGATTTACAAAGAGTGAAACTTGAAGATTCGCCAGTTTATAAAATTTGTGATGAAACTGCAATTAACAGCAAGCTCTGTACTTTTACAGATGATGAGCCAGACGATTCATTAATTTCTCTAGCAGAACTAGAAACCAACCAATATGCAGGTATTCATTCGATCGTTTCTCCTGAGGATCAAAAAGAAACCTCTCTTCACGTTTATAGAAGTGACATTTATTGTATTATTTTTAAAGCTAAAAACATTTTGCCTGAACAAAAATTAGGTGTTATTATTGATTGGCAGCAATCTTTTGGTAGACTACTAGTTAGTGAATATCACATGTTGTATTATGATTTAGCATTATCTCTTGCTTATGTTTTTCTAACTGCTATTTTTGGTAATTACATTTACAAGAAAATCTCTAAAGACAAAGCCAATGCAGTTTTAAATAAAGAAATTATTTATCAAAGACAATTAATTCAATTTAAGATTTTAACTTTTATTGGAGGTTCTGCTATTGTTTTTTTCTTAATTACTCTCCATTTAATTCAATTAAACAAGTTAGGCTATCACAATTCGTCTTTTACTTTAGTTGTTATTAGATTCATAGCTTTAGCTGCTGGTACCTTATTTAACACTTGGGCTCTTTACAATTTAATGTTATTAGCTAGTGGTTGTTTCTTTGGTTTACATAGAGATTCCAAGAGACTATTGTTTGTCCAAGTCGTCTCTGTTGTCTTACTATTAGAGTTTTTGATTTACGATATAGAGCAATCAAGAATTTACTTTTTATTAGGAGGTAAACAATATTTCTTAACCAATTTGATATATTATGAATTAGTTATTGTGTTTTTCATTTGTTCATACTGGTCATTTCAGACCTATACAGCTATTAAAAATCAAATCATTGCAAGAAAATTATTAACAACTTACGTTTTGATTTTAATTATTTTCTTGTTTGAATTTGGTGTTCATGGTACTATTGTTAAAGATTATATAAATCGAAAATTTGTTGCGATTGTTAATCTAACAAAATGGTCTTACATTATGACATTCGTTTTCACTGCTATCATTGCATTAATCTGGAGAGATGTTAAATATGAAAAAAATGAGATTATGTAAACTCTTTTGTTTTAAATAATAAACATTTTATGGTAATTTAGTGAATCATTTTTATTTTTACCTTCACTTTTTTTTTATTAAATATCACATTGTTTACTTTGTTTTATTTCACTTTACTTTACTTTATTTTGTAAAGTATTCTTTATTCTTTTATCTTTTCAAATTTACTATTTAACAAGTGTTTTGTTTTGTTTTAGGTTTCTGAAATGTTTGTTTTGATTGAAAAGTATCGGATTATCATTCAAGAGAACCAATATTTTTTGAACCTATTCTATTATTATTCTCTGTTTACTTTTTTTTAGATGATATTACTCTCTTCTATGCTTTTCAAAAAATGTTTCAACTTTTTTTTCAATTTTACATAGTAAAACTGCTTTTAGTTGTGCGCCGCATGTCTAATGGGAAAGAATGGTCGTTTGGGGAACGAATAAATCGGAACGAGTGCGAGAGCATCGTAAGTTACGAAAAAAAAACAGAGTTATCTCTAAAAGGGTGGAAAAACTCTTAATTGGTAAGCAACACTTCTTTTTGTTTTGTCGCATTTACTCAACTTTCGGTTCACACTATAGTCCAATACATTAGTAAGTCAATTTTAGAAAATGGAGGTTATTTCTGAATCAATAAACTCGACAGCTTCCGGTATGTTAAACGGAACTTTTACCGATACTACCAAACAATTTGATTTTGATTTGAAATCAGCCTCTGCTTACCTATTAGAATTGTGGAAGGGAATATCATGGTTACAGTTGACTGCTAGTTTAATTGTTATCTGTATTAGCTATGACCAAATTATGTATCAACTTAGAAAGGGCTCTATTGCTGGTCCTAGATTCAAAATCTGGCCAGTTATTGGACCTTTCTTAGAGAGTTTGGATCCTAAGTTTGAGGAATATAAAGCCAAATGGGATTCCGGTCCATTATCTTGTGTTTCTATTTTTCATAAGTTTGTTGTTATTGCTTCTAATAGGGATTTAGCTAGAAAAATTTTTCAATCACCTTCTTTTGTTAAACCTTGTGTGGTTGATGTCGCTGTTAAAATTTTAAGACCAACTAACTGGGTCTTTTTGGATGGTAAAGCCCACGTTGATTACAGAAAAGGTTTGAATGGATTATTCACCAAACAGGCTTTAAGTACTTATATTCCAGCCCAAGAAAAGATTATGGATAAATATTTGGATAAGTTTGTTGAACTGACTAAAGAAGGTCCAGCTGTCTTTTTCCCCGAATTTAGAGAATACATGTGTGCTATTTCTCTAAAGACTTTCTGTGGTGACTATATTTCTGACAGTCAAATTAAAGAAATTGCTGATAAATATTACCAAGTTACTGCTGCTTTAGAACTAGTTAACTTCCCAATCATTATCCCTTATACTAAAACTTGGTACGGTAAAGTTACCGCTGATATGACTATGAAGATTTTTGCGGAATGTGCTCAAATGGCTAAGGATCATATAACTGAAGGTGGTGAGCCAACCTGTATTATGGATGCATGGGTTAAACTAATGAGAGAAGGCGAAGGTAAGAAAAAGATTAGAGAGTTCTCAAACAAAGAAATTAGTGAGGCCGTTTTCACATTCTTATTTGCCTCTCAAGATGCTTCTTCTTCATTATGCTGTTGGTTATTCCAAATCGTTGCTGATAGACCAGATGTCATGAAAAAGATCAGAGAAGAGCAACTGGCTGTTAGAGGCGGTGATCCAAATGTTCCATTAACTTCCGAATTAATCGAAGAGATGACATATACAAATATGGTTGTTAAAGAGACTTTGAGATACAGACCACCAGTTATAATGGTTCCATATGTTGCTAAGAAGGCTTATCCAGTTAGTGACAGTTACACTGTTCCTAAAGGAGCTATGGTTATTCCAACTTTATATCCAGCTTTACATGATCCAGAAGTTTATGAAAACCCTGATGACTTTATTCCAGAAAGATGGGAAGAAGGTTCTAAAGCATCCGAAGCTAAGAAGAATTGGTTGGTTTTTGGTACTGGTACTCATCACTGTTTGGGTCAAACATATGTTATGACTTCATTTACCGCTTTAATTGGTAAAGCTGCTTTGAATGTTGATATTGATCATAAAATTACTGAATTAAGTGAAGAAATCAAAGTTTTCGCTACTATTTTCCCTAAAGATGATGTTATCTTAAAATTCACCAAAAGAGATCCAACCAAAATTAATTAATTTTTTAGCTAACCTAGATTTTTAGTTCTTTTTTTATCACTTAGGTTTAATTTTTTTTTTTGATATTAATTAGAAGTTTGGTTTCTGTTTTGGTTCTTTATTGAGTTTGACATTCAAATTATTATATCCCCTTATTCATTTTTTTGCCTGTTCCTTGTTTCATGATCCCAATTGCAGGTTCCACCTAATTACTTTTCTTTCTGGACTCACGCACACATATCCTTTTGTTTTTCCTTTTATATTTCTTTGTATTTCCCTTTCTTTACACGTTCTCATGCCTCTTTTCTGATTCTTACTTGTCTACGTTTGTTCGTACTCTCCCTATTTATTTTTATGTTTAATTTAAGTTACATGGCTTAATCACTTTCATTTATAAAATAACTTTTTTTTTGATATAATGATTGAACTTTTATGAATGTGCACGTAGTTTGATTTGTGCGATAGAGATTTCAAAATGAAATACAAACATCCTTATTTATAAATATAAACATGTAAATAAACAAAAAAGTTGCAACACAACATTTGCAACGTCGTTGTCCAAACTCCGGTACAAATTGTGGCGGATCCACGGCTGTGTAACGGGGTTCGCTGACCTTTCGCTTAACAAACATGTAGCTGCTATTGGCCAGTGATTTACTAAAAACAGTCACGTGATAGTGGGTCAACTCGTGATCTGATATCAGAAACATCGGTCTTTCATTAACTGTGGCTGTCTCCATACTCTTTTCAAGTTTCTTTCAACGGACTTTCTAAGAACATGTCAAATCAAGAAAAAAATTTATAACTTAAACTAGCTGATTTCTTTTCTATCCTATAATCTTCACTAAGAATAGTATCACAAGGCGTACAACTCCTGAAAACTAATCATGAGTCTACAACAAGCGGCATGTATGGTGATTTCTTATCTTTGCATCCCTTTTTGAAAAATAAAGCCTTTACTAACTGTTTCAATTTATTTGACCATTGAATAATACAGTTTCCCAAGTTGCTCAAACACTTTCTAGTGTCGCAGGCTCTAAGGTCTACTACATCAATCCAGAAACTGTCCAAAAGAAGATTGATTTTTTTGAATACTTGTCTCCAAATGATGCTTTCTCTTTCATTGAAGAGTCATTTTCCACTGTTTTAAATATAACCTCTCCAGAATTATTATCTGCTATACCTACTCTCATTAGTTCGAAAAATAAGAAATTTATAATTAATGCTCAAATCACTAACTTAGATTATTCTATTGTTACTGCCTTTAAAGATTCTGGTTACAACTTATTAATTTCATCCAATGCTCAAGAGTCTTATGATTTCTCTATCATTGCGTATTTAATATCTAAGGTATCTTCTAGATCAATTATTCATTTTTACATTCCCTCTCAAGAGCAAATTCAAACATATTCTCACGAATCCATACTCTCCCTATACCAATCATTTGAATCCAAATCTGAAGATGAATTAAACTCTGCTTTTGCTCATTTACAAACTTTATCTGGTAAGAAATATGCCGAATTTGAATTATTAAATTCTACTGGCTGGTTGTCGGGCAAAAAATCATTTGAACAAGTGTTTGTTTTCTTAGGTAATAATGAAACTTTCACTGAAGAGCTAAAACAACAATCGATAGGTGTAATTTTAATCAAAGCTTACAGACCATTCCAAGCTTCTAAGTTAAATACTCTTCTTAAATCTATTTCTTTCAAAACTTTACAATTGGTTGAGCAATCTTCTATAATGCTTCAGTTTCAACCTTTGTTCTTAGATTTAATTGAATTATTACCAACATTGGCTAGCTCAGGTAAGAAGATCATAACTTCCCAATTACTCAAGATTGATTCTTCCAATGCTTCTCAAATTGTGAAAACTTTAACTTCAAACTCAGAATTAGAGAAGCCAATTCAAAACTTAACTTTAGGTAAATCATTTGATTCATTTTTTCCTGCTGCTGATACTACTATTGATGAATGCTACTTGAACATTTTACGTCAGATTGAACCGAATTTATCTATCTTAAATAATTTGAAACTAAACCCAACGCCAGAATTTTCATATGGTCGATTCTTATATGATGAAGCTCAAAGAGGTAAATTGATTAAATTAGTTGAAGATAGACTACAGTACTATTCTGGTAGCTTGAATGATCAGTTAACTAAATGGTTAATCAAAGCTAAAGAAGGTAAAGAAACTTATGACGCTACTGAATTAATTCAAAATTTGGAAAATTTCAGCTCTGGTCCAGCATCTCCAATCCTAAGGTTGAAAGAACATTTCCATTTGAGAACAGCTTGGATTGTTGGTTCTGATAATTGGGCCTTTGATACCGGTTTATCCGCTTTTCACGAATTATTAAAATCTGGTAATAAGAGATTAAAGTTATTAATAATTGATTCTGATGCTTCAATTAACAAGAAACAAGGTAAGAAGAACTTAGGTTTATACGCTATGAACTATGGTAATTCTTATGTTTCATCAGTTGCCATTTACTCTTCTTATACTCAAACTTTAACTTCTTTATTAGAAGCTAATGCATTTCATCAAGGCCCCGCCATTGTTTTAGCCTACCTACCAAAAGCTAAGGATCATTTAGAAATGTTGAAAGAAACTAAGGTTTCAGTCGACACTGGTTACTGGCCATTATATAGATACAATCCAACTTTAGAAAACCAAGATGAATCGTTCAAATTAGACTCATCTTTCATTAAGAGAGAACTACAAAATTTCCTAGATAGAGAAAACAAATTGACTTTACTTGCTTCAAGAAATGCTAAATTAGAATATAACTTACAATCATATAACAAGAAAATTGAAAAGAAAATTCATCAGCAATCAAAAGATGCTTTCCATGCTTTATTAGACAACTTAGGTGGTGACCCATTGACCATTTTGTTTGCTTCTGATGGTGGTAATGCTGCCTCTATAGCTAAGAAATTAGCTGCAAGAGCTACCTCTAAAGGCTTGAAAGCGAAATTATTACCAATGGATGATATGTCATTAGATGATTTCCAATTGGAGACTAATGTCGTTTTCATTACATCTACTTCAGGTCAGGGTGAATTCCCACCGAATGGTAAACAATTTTGGGATGGTATTAAGAACTCCACTTTAGATCTGGCTACTTTAAAAGTTTCTGTCTTTGGTTTAGGTGATTCTAAATATTGGCCAAGAAAGGAGGATGCACACTATTACAACAAGCCATCTACAGATTTGTTTGGCAAATTAAAAGCTTTAGGGGCTGGTATCCTATGTGATTTAGGGCAAGGTGATGACCAAGATGCTGATGGATTCAATACTGGTTACAATGCCTGGGAACCAAAATTATGGGAATCATTAGGTGTTTCTGCTGAAAATGCGGATGAACCACCTCCAATTACTAACGAAGATATGAAGATTAATTCCAATTTCTTAAGGGGTACTATTGTGGAAGGTTTAGCTGATAAGTCTACCGGTGCTATTTCAGCCTCTGATCAACAATTAACCAAGTTCCATGGTATTTATATGCAAGACGACAGAGATTTGAGGGATGAAAGAAAGAAACAGGGTTTAGAACCAGCTTATTCATTCATGGCTAGAGTTAGATTACCAGGTGGTGTTTCTACTCCAGCTCAATGGTTAAAGATTGATGAATTGTCTGATAGTAGAGGTAACCACACCTTCAAAATTACTACTAGAGCTACATATCAATTACATGGTATAGTTAAATCAGACCTAAAAGAATGTATTAAAGGTATTAATGCTGCAGTTATGGATACTTTAGCTGCTTGTGGTGATGTTTGTAGAAATGTTATGTGTTCTGCAGTTCCTCATAATCAACATTTGCACGATCAATTAGTTGAGTCGTCCAAAGTTATATCTGAACATTTATTGCCAAATACTACAGCATATCATGAGATTTGGTTAAACGACTTAGAAGAAGTCAAGAGAGAAGGTGGTCCAAAGAAGATTAGAGTTGGCGGTGACGCTTTACAAGATTCTGAACCAATGTACGGACCAACTTACTTACCAAGAAAGTACAAAGTTGTGATAACTTTACCTCCTTACAATGATGTTGATGTTTGGGCGCATGATGTTGGTTTAATTGCCATTGTTGAAAATAATAATATTGTTGGTTATAACGTTTTAGTAGGTGGTGGTATGGGTACTACTCATAATAACACAAAGACTTATCCAAGAACAGGTTCTATGTTTGGTTACACTCCAGTTGATAAAATTCACATTGTTTGTGAAAAGATTATGTTAGTTCAAAGAGATTTTGGTGACAGAAAGAACAGAAAACATGCCAGATTAAAGTATACTATTGATGATATGGGTGTTGATGTTTATAAAGGTAAAGTTGAAGAATTGCAGGGTTTCAAGTTTGAAGAGCCAAGACCTTTCAAGATTGATTCTAACATTGATTATTTTGGTTGGACCTCTGACGAAAGAGGCTTGAATCATTACACTTGTTTCATTGAAAATGGTAGAATTGAGGATACTCAAGAAAAGCCCCATAAAATAGGTTTAAAGAAAATTGCAGAATATATGTTAGAGCATGGGGTTGGTGAATTTAGATTAACTGGTAATCAACATATTTTAATTTCTAATATCCCAGATGATCATTTGTCCGCCATTAAACAATTTTTAGCTGAATACAAATTAGACAACTTAAATTATTCTCAATTGAGATTATCTTCTTCATCTTGTGTCTCTTTCCCAACATGTGGTTTAGCTATGGCTGAAGCTGAAAGATACTTACCTGTACTAGTTTCTAAATTAGAGGAAGAACTAGAAAAGATAGGGTTGCGACAGGATTCAGTTGTTATGAGAATGACTGGTTGTCCAAACGGTTGTGCAAGACCATGGTTAGCTGAAATTGCTTTAGTTGGAAAATCATACGGTTTTTATAATTTGATGTTAGGTGGTGGTTATAAAGGTGATAGAGTTAATAAGCTTTACAAGTCTAATGTAAATGAAGAAGATGTTTTAAAGATTTTGATTCCAATGTTTGCTCATTGGGCTACTGCTAGATTAGAAGGTGAACATTTTGGTGATTTTGTTATTAGAGCTGGTTACATTAAACCTACATTAGAAGGTAAATACTTCTGGGATGACTTGAATGATGATATCTAATTAAGGTTTATTATAAATATTTATTATTGTTGACATTATATAAGTAAAATGATTTTATTCTATAGTGTTTGATTTGTCTTTTTTTATTGCTTTTGTTTCATTCCATTCATTCTCCTATTTGTTCCTTCAATTTTTTTTTTTTACATATTTATTCATGATTATTTCACACTATTTATAATTAATAAAATTTACAGTTTTAACCTTTTATCTCAAAAGTAAAATAATATCTGAGTTCGAATCATAGGATATTAAAAAAGAAGCGGTAGAGTTTAGATAGACGAAATATAATTAAATAAACCAACTGACACAAAGCGAACAACAAAACCGACGGTATCATACATACATACACTAAACGAAATTAAACCATTATAATATCAATTTTTTGTTTTCTTTATTGTTCGCCATAACATTAATGTCACTATGAACTTTCTCTAGTTCCTTTAGAATTCCAGATAACGTGGCCTTATTTAAATCCTTCATCTCTCTTTCAAAATCTATTATGTTGCTTATTTTAAAATCCCAGAACTTCCGAAGAATTTTGTTTAATCTATTTTGAAACTTCATAGTAATCTCATCTTTTTGGAAATTAATTAAATTTTTAAATCCTGATTCTTTGGATTCGATTTCTGCTTTAAATCTTTTGATTATTCTTTCTTTTTGTAGTTTTGTGAACTTTCTATTATTTTTTGACGGTATCGTGTTTGGGTTTGAAGAGTCTTGACTTTGAATCACGGTAATTTTCTTGGACTTTAAAGTCTTATTAGAATTCACACTTGATATAGGCATTCTTGATTTAAAATATCTCTTGCGTTGAGCTGATAAATTCACCCAGAAAAAGTAATGAAACCAAATACAAAATCTCATGTAAACAAAACAGTGACAGTCTGCCAAAAAATTGATCGTGTCTACTCTAGGTGTCGCTATTTTGAACTCGACCGATGTGAACTGAAGTGGCAAAAGAGATTTGACTTGCAATTGCCGCTGTTGGAGTGCAAAATTTATATGAAAGTAGAGATACAGGTATAATGGTTTTAGAAGCTACTATAATTGTCATTGATGACTCAGAATACATGAGAAATGGAGATTACCTTTCGTCCAGATACCAGGCTCAGTTAGATACAGTTGAATTGATCTTTAGAAGAAAGACCAATGCTAATCCAGAAAACACAGTTGGTTTGATGACAATGGCTGGGGAATCCACTCGTGTGTTAAGTAACTTAACTACTGATTACGGTAAAATACTGAGTGGTTTACACGATGATAAAATTGAAGGCCAAGCCAACTTAATCAACGGTATTCAAGTTGCGTGTTTAGCTTTGAAAAATAGACAGAATAAAACTCAAAAGCAAAGAGTGATGGTTTTTATTGGATCCCCAATTCAAGATTCAGAACAAGATTTAGAAAAATTAGCTAAAAGATTAAAGAAGAACAATATTTCAATTGATTTTATAAATTTTGGTGAAGATCAGATAAATTCCCCAAAATTAGAAAGATTCATAACAACTGTCAACAACAATGACTCTTCTCATTTAGTTACTGTTCCACCTGGACCTTATCTACTTTATGAACAAGTTGATAAATCTACGTTGTTTCAGGAAGAAGGTTCATCTGATATGGGCGGAATAACAGGTGCAGGAGGTGCTGATGATTTCGGTTTTGATGATCCAAATATGGACCCAGAATTGGCTTTAGCTATTAGATTATCATTAGAGGAAGAAAGGGCCAGACAAGAAAGAGAATCTCAACCTGCTCAAGGATCAGGTAATCTGGAGTCCGTTCAAGAAGAAAAGAAAGACGAAGAAGGTGACATTAAGATGGATGATTCTAAATAGATCATTACAGCAAAAACTCTTAGGTCTACATCTAACTCTATACTATCTGTTTGTATACATAATAAATATGATGTTTATCTGCTGTGCTGTTTATTGACAGGTCGATTTCTCCGTAGACGAACGAGTTCAAAATTCAAACAAGAGCGAGCGAATTCCTTTATATTCAACTTCCTGCTCCCCATTTTCTTGTCTTCTTGCTACTTCCTTCTCCTAAAACTGCTTGAAATCACCTCATCGTAGTCACACTTTGCTTCTACAAGAAATAGGAAGTCACATTACTCCTCCATCTATTTCAAATGAGTGAAACTGCCATGCTAAGATCCAACGCTCGTCAACTGGAATTTAACAGTCCTGTTCCAAATAGACAAAGAAGATATCAACAATCTCCAATAAAACATGCTACCACTCTGAGAAGATCTCCACAAGTGCAACAGCAACAACAACAACAATTACAACAACAATCACAGCAACAATTACAACAACAGCAATCACAACAACAACAACAACAACAACAACAACAACAACAGGTTGAATTGTCCCCATTAATTGTGTTACAACCAAAGTCCCTTACTCCTGTTCCTCTAACTAAAGAAATGTTTTTAGAAGCATATGGTAAAGGTAAGTGGAATTTGTCAGTTGTTGCACGCCCTGATTGCTTTGCCAATACGACCCTTTTAAAAGCTCCAGAGTCATATTATGAAATTAAAAGATTGAAAGCCGTTGATTATTACATGAAATTACCCCATTGGAAAAATACCTCCAGATTTGTTGCATTACTTCAAAAGGCTATGGAGATGTTTCAGTGTAAAGGTGCTTCAATTAGTTTAGTTGGATCTAAATTGCAAACCGTTAAACATGAAATCAACTTAGGTATAAAGCAATGTGCTAGAAGTATTTCATTGGATGCTCATGCTATTTTGTCTTCACGATTTTTTGCTGTGTTAGATGCTTCATGTGATTGGAGAACGGAGAACAACCCTCTAGTGGTTGGTCAACCAAATATTAGATACTATCTAGCAGTTCCGTTACTCACACAAAACAAAGAAGCTATTGGTATATTAGCAATTTTTGATCCATTTCCTAGAGTCAAACTTGACGAAGATACAGTTCAAGTTTTAAAACAAATGGCCTCAGAAGTCATGGATTATTTTGACAAATCATATCCTCATAATTTAACTGGTAAAAAGACAAGTAAAACAGGAAAAGCAAAACTATCAAAATCATCAAACGGTACAGCAGATTTATTAAAGGAATATGGAAGAGCTACAAGTATTGATACTCCAAGCTCAATCGTTTTTGAAAGTGATGGTTCAGGAAGCTCATATCAGCAAAATCAGCTTTTGAGATTTAGTAGATTCAATGCTCCATTGGGGGATTTAATAGATTTAGGTGTCTGGAGAAGATTATTAGCATGTAAGAATTCAAAGATTGCAGCTCAAATGTTATGTAGTATGCTTATTGAATCCATTGGTTACAATTGTGTTTACATTATGAATTTAAGAATTACAGAACTATTTAGAATTGAAAGTCAGTATTTTCCAGCTGAAAACGAGATTGATATTGAAAATTACAAGTGTAAAAATAGATTAGAAGGAAGTGGAGAAGAAAACATTAATATGAGAGTAATTGCAATCCAAGGTGTTGATGGTAACAATTACAATTTCCCTCCAACTTTCCACTATAAAGCTTTCAAGTCAGATTTTGGTCTTCTTTATAATTCTACTGATGGAAGAGCTGCTTTCCAATCTGGTATTTGCATGCCATTTCACAAAGAACCTTCCAAATTGGTTAGAAAAAAAAGATTATCTAAACATCAACAACAAAGACAACAAAGTGACACCGATAAAATTGAATTATATCATAGATCTAGTGGTTTCTTGATTGCTTGCTTTAATGAAGGAATGAGAGAATTAAATGAAAGGGAGATAGGTTATACTTATAGTTGTGCTTCCATTTTACGTAGATTATATTTAATGAACAATTAATTTTAAATAGCTTCAAATTTTTTATTTTTTTTTAAAAATTTTCATGCTCTTTCCTATACACAAATATATATTACAACTGAAATAAAAAATATTATACATCTATGACTCTCCGGTTGATTTCAAACATTCATTGTAAGATCTCTTAATCGTATTCTATTAGGATTTTTCTTATCAACAACAACTATATTATTTAAAATTAAGTACCTAACTAAAGGATCATCTTTATTTTCTATTTCTAGACTCTTGTCACTATTACCTTCAACTAACCCAATTGAGTTATTCAACATAATTTCCAAAAGTTTTAAAAATTTAGCTTTTTTGTTAGTTATTGAACCTTCATCACTTTTATTAAATATCCTGAACTCAGAAGAGAGTATATAATCAACTATTAAAGTTTTAGAATACCCAACCAACTTTTTAGATTTAGCTTTCATTTGTAAAATTTTATTATTCAGTTCATTAAGTTTATCATCTTTATCATAACTTTTTAAATTTGAATTTAATGCAAGTTGATCGCTCCTTAAATCATCCAAATTGTCTTCGATTGAGTTTAGTAAACTTGATAAATCTTTCTGAATCTCTAACTCTTTTCGAAGTGACTTCTTTGATGATGTTGCTAAATTTATAGAATCTTCTATATTTTCTAATTCATGTACTAATTTGTATTCAAGTAGGGATGATCCAATTAGATCTTCTCTTGGTGGTTGATAAGGTAATTTACTTAATGTTTCTAATAAAGCAACTGTTTTGAGTTTGGGATTGCTTAAATCTGATTGGGGTATTTCTAGTGCTTTTATTTTGGACCTTGCTATTTCAGTAAGTTTCTTCTTGTATCCAATTTGTTCTTTTAAATTTGATAAGTATGTTTGTTCACGTTCTATTCTTAACGAGTCTGGTATTGTGTGCGATTGAATTGCAGAATCCAAGTTAACCGACTGATCTGATTCTTCTTGTGACATTATTTACTGGTATATATTTCCTGTGATGTGTGTAATCAAACGTAAAGAGTGTCTGAAAATCTAGCAAAAGCTAAATTCAATATAACGCGTTCATCTTTTCAAATTAGTTTCAGCTAAACAAATCCATCTTTATGAAGCTGATTGATGCGAGAATCAAAATTTTGATTGGGACCTTGAAGATTACTTTCCTACCGTTCTCTAAATATCATTCATTCATAACACACACCACGATTCATAGTTACAATGTCTCATCCCTCTAATGATAAACAGACTCTCTATGTTGGTAACCTGGACCCAGAAGTGAATGAGGTCCTTTTATACGAACTCTTTCTACAATTTGCTCCAGTTAAAAGTGTAAAGCTTCTTAGAGATTCATTAACAGGAGCACATAGGGGTTTTGGATTTGTTACATTTTACAACATTAAAGATTCGATATATTCTCAGCAGTTGTGTGATGGACTAACTCTCCTTAATAGAACCATGAAAGTGAAAATGACAATCGATGATAGCTCTGGTGGAAGTAAACTGAGTGAAGATTTTGGTCCTATTTTATCGATTCATAATTTAAATTCTATGGTTGATCAACAAACCTTGATTCAGGTATTTTCTACATTTGGTAAACTAGCTAAAATGCCCATAATTGCGAAAGCCACTAGTCCTTCTGACCCAACTTATGCCACTATACAGTATCAAGATTTTGAATCTGCTGATAAGGCCATTGAACAAATGTCTGGCAAATTAATATTAAATTTACCTGTTACAATTAAATATGCACCAAAGAAAGATTCTAAGACCGGAAAACATGGCGATGAAGTTGAAAGATTGATATATCAAAAGGCTATTGAAAACAATGCCCTTCCTCCATTTGATGATATTAATGTTACCTTGTTAGCAAATATAAGTAAACAGAAAACCAAAAGTTCTACTGTATTTTCTTCTGAAGATATTACTAAAAATCCTATCACATCAAATACAGATAGTTTTGATACTTCTAGAGGATATCAAGCAAGTCAGAATTATCCCCGTAGAGGTCATCATAATAACGTGAGGGGAAATTATAGAGGAGGCTCAAGAGGTAATTATAGTGGAGATAATCAAAGATCTAATTATGGTGCAGATGGCCAAAGATCTAATAACTACAATAACAATAGAGGTGGAAGATACAATAATCAACAAAATAATTATCGGGGTGGGTACCGCAATAATTATCAACAACAGCAGCAAAGGAACCATGGTGGATATTATTAGTATTTGGATTAAATATGTACATTAGTTTATAAAGAAAGTTTCAATTTTTTAAAGTGATTTTTTTTAAAGGTAATTTAGTCAATGGGGTTTTCAAGCATGTTATAGCACTGCCTTGGACCGTTTGGAAATTTGAAAAGAGTCTGGAGAATTTTAAGCTATGCTATTTTCAGCTTTCTCATATCAGAGTAATTGTTGTATTAGATAGCCAGTAATTCAGAGATATATTAAGTATAAGCACGTGATAATATTTATTTTTAATTGGTGGCAAATGAGTTTTTGTGCCACATACTGATTCTTCTCCACTAACAAATTTTCAAAGTAAATACAATTATTCTACTTCGTATGAATCTATTTAATTGAACAGACACCAAAGACTAGGGGCATATAATCTACAATTAGTTACCCATGAGTGAAGTTGATATTAATACATTATCCAAACTGGATGAAACTTCCAGACAACAAATCAACAAATTTATTGAACAAGAAACGGCAAAAGTTAAGATACAGACCACTGTGACACAATTTACTGATATGTGTTTCAAGAAATGTATTACCTCTGTTCAAGATGCGAACTTGAATTCTACTGAAGAGGCTTGTGTCTCAAACTGCTTGAATAGATTCTTGGACACCAACATTAGAGTGGTCCAAATGATTCAAAATATGCCAAAATAGACGTTTGTCTGTGTTTCCTGGTCAACTCTTTTTCTATGTTTTCCCTTGCTCCTTTTTTTTCTATGTCCCTTGTATATATAATTTTGTCTGTATAGATAATATATAACAGCATGTATGTATTAAATTCCTGTAGTAGTGTTTTTTTACCGTAACTATCCTGTATTGTAAGACATCCAACACGCTTTCGCTTCGCTCCAACCAAAACGCATTCATTGATAAAACTTAACGTAAATATAATTTCTTTTCTGAAATGAGTTCATCTAGTCCATATATCCTTTTATAGAAACCTACAGAAACGTTTAATGGGTATGTTCATCATATTGACATTGTTTTATGCTTCTCTAAGGTCTTTCAAGTTTACTAACACGTCACGCCTTATTTCGTAAAGACAAAACAATTAAAAGGGGTCTTAATGACCGTATCTATGACAAACGTAAAGCTGCAGCTTTGGAACTAGAAAGAGTTGTTAAGGAATCATTGCAAGCAGGTGACCAAGAGAAGATAGTTGCTATCATCAAGCAATTAAGAAATGATTATGCTTATGCAGTTCATCAACCAAATGCAAGATATGGTGGTTTAATTGGATTGGCTGCTGTTGCAATTGCCTTAGGTCAAAATGAGGTTCCTAAATACTTAGAAAGCATTATGCATCCTGTTTTAGCCTGCTTTGGTGACCAAGACTCGATGGTTAGATATTTTGCTTGTGAAGCCTTGTACAACATTGCTAAAGTCTCAAAAGGTGAAATCTTAGTTTATTTTAATGAAATATTTGATGTTTTGTGTAAGCTAGTTGCTGATGTTGAAATGAGTGTTAAAAATGCAGCGGATATTTTGGATAGATTAATCAAAGATATTACTAGTGAAAAGGCTGCCACTTTTGTCTCTATATTAGCTAAACCTTCTGATTTGGTTGTTGCTAATCATAAAGTGCTGGACCAAAGAACTGGCAAAACTCTTCAAGTCTATGATCCTCAATTACCAAAAGCATTCTCATTACCAAAATTTATTCCCTTACTAAAGGAGAGAATGTATGCCACTAATCCTTATACTAGAATGTTCTTGGTTAGTTGGTTAAGATTATTAGACTCGATTCCTGACTTGGAGTTGATTTCATATCTACCTTCTTTCTTAGATGCCTTATTAACTTATTTAAATGCATCTTTAGAAGATGTTAGAGTTGTTACAGAAAATTTCTTGAAACTTTTGTTGCATGAAATTAAAAGGATATCTGAAATACAACGAATGGTCCAAGATGAAAAAGACAAAGCTCAAGCTGAAGCGGAAGAAGGAAGCACGAGTCAAGAAACGGTTGATTTAAATGAAACTGATGAAGGGGTTTATTTTCCAGGTCAAGATATTATTATAGATTATTCTAAAATTATTGATATTTTGATTGGATCTTTGGATTCTTCAGATGAATTAATTCAAATGATGTCTTTAGAATGGCTTTTAACATTGATTGAAATTTCTCCAGATTCTTTTGCTATTTTCATGCCAAAACTTCTTTCTGTCTTGTTAACAACAATTTCACACACAAACCATCAACTACAGGCTATGACTGTGGATTTAAATTCAAAATTAATGTATTTGGCCTCCACAAACCAATATGATATCAATTATACTTTGATAGTTAATCAATTAACATTACAATTTTTAAACGAAAGAGAATCGACTAGGCTTGCATCATTAGATTGGTTAATCATGTTACATGAAAATAATCCTGTCAAATTCTTACAACACTCAGATAACACTTTCGTTACCTTACTAAAAGCTTTAACCGATCCATCTGATAGAGTCATTGATAAGGACTTAGAATTACTTTCTAAAATATCTAATCAAAGTGATGACAAATACTTCCAATCATTTATGGTTGATTTACTTAACCTGTTCAAAAAAGATAGAAAGTTATTGGATACAAGAGCAGACTTCATAATTAAAACAATTTGTAAATCATTAAACTCCGAAAGAGTTTATAAATCAATTTCAAAAGTTTTATCCGAAGAAGATAATTTAACTTTCGTTTCCATTGTTATCCAAATATTAAACAATAACTTGATAATTGCACCCGAACTAAGCGATTTAAGAAAGAAACTAATTAATGGCAAATCACAAGAGTTATTTCAAGATTTATTTAAGTGCTGGTCATTTAATTCACCTTCATTACTTTGTTTAACCTTATTAACATCCAATTATAAACTAAGCTATTCCATTGTGGAACAATTAGTTGAATACGAAGTTTCTTTGAATTTGTTAATTCAATTAGATTTACTTATACAATTATTAGAGTCCCCTGTGTTTGCTAAATTACGTCTAGATTTATTAAATCCAAAAAAAAATTCTTATTTATTTAAGTGTTTATATGGCCTTCTAATGTTGCTACCACAATCCAAATCCTTTCAAATTTTACAAAACAGATTAAATGCAATAACACCAATTATGAGCCTACAATTGGATGAAGAAAGTGTTCTTAATTCAAAAGATGAGGCATTACTTGCTCATTTTAATGGATCACAAGAGAAGTTTAATCAAAGCAGAACTTTACTCCTGGAGAAACCTAATGATAAAACGAGAATAGGCTCAAAAAGCGATGACTTATCTTCCAATTTCAATAGTAAATTGAACCTAAAAGAGAGTGATGGAAATGACAATATTTTACCCCTAGAAACTAGCTCCACAATTAATACACCAAAGAAAGCAATAGACGATTATATCACGAAGTTTTCTGGGAGATTGACCAAAAAATAAATCGGTACGAACAGTTTTCTACACTTTTTACCTCTAATTTTTTCTTTCAAAAAAGCAAAATCGCTATTGTTTTTCTGTATAATAATTAAACAAAAAATAGTAAACAAATGAACATCAAAAGCGTAGGTTAATGCCCGTCATCTCTATAAATTTACCCAATAATTAATAGTTGCGGGAAATAACTAAAAGGTGGCGTCTCTAAAATGATGGAAATTATTACCTTTCTTCAAAGATAAAGCAATATCTTTGTTTCTAGACCTAATATCTACACAACCTTTTTCTTTCAATTCTTGCATTTTCAGCTTTTGTCTGATAGCTTCTAACTCGGTAGATTGTGGGTAAATTAAAGAAATAGTTTTTTCTCCATCATCAACTTTTCTAACCTCTTTAGGAAAAGACTGTTTATAATATCTAGACATCTTACGATGGCCTAGCTTCATACCATTTGGTAGTTGTAATTCAACACCAGAATTATCAATAATAGCAGTTGTATATTCTGAATTATCAAAATCAGATTCATCTTCGTTTTTACTAATTCGTGAATGATCCTCCAAGATATCGTCTTCAGAGACAGCAAAAGAAACAATCTTATGCACATTCTTGGACTTGTTTTCCATGCTAATATTAAAATTGTAAAATTCTCTGATTTCTTCTCTGTCCTCTTTAGTTTCATACGGAATAACGCAATGTCCTCTACTGGTTAGATGCTGTCTTATACTAACTAAACCTTTTCCAACAAAGCCACATTTCAAGCATTCATTATCAAGAGAAATTTTATCAGCAACATGTCTTAATAAACCCTCCACGTTAGCTAAGTATGATCTTTCAGGAATATATAGGCCGTGTTTAGAGAACATATGTCGGATGTTTAATTCAACTTCTGAGTTATCAGATCCACAATAGAAACAACTGGTTAATGGTAATTCCACATGTTCATGAACTAGAAAATATTGATGTTCTGCTTGATTATCAGCTATATCCTCATTATCATCTGAACTTGTATCTATTTCATCGAAATCACTTTTGGATAATTCAGAAATCAAGTCGTCAGTATCATAATTGGAACTAAAATCGGACTGCACAGTCCCTAATGAAAACGTACTGCCTCTTGAAGCAATTGAAACAGCAGGACTTAAAGATCTATCGATTAATTTGACACCACTAGAACCACCTAACTTTCTACCTCTAGATTTAGATAGTTTCTTTAAATCCTTCTTAGTTAACTGTCGTGCACTAGACTGTTTCTTCTTATCATGGACATAAAATCCAAATTCATCTTCATTCTGATGTTCCTTTTTATTTGCAATCTTCAATTGGAAAACATGTGAAGTAATAGGAGCTAAAGCAGCAACTCTTCTTTTTAAATTATATCTATGCCATTCAGTTTTCATATGAATTCTTTGCATTTCTGGAGAAGGGAATCTTATCTGACATGAGACACAAGTGAACATGCCTTCTCTTTGTTGATTCGAATGTAGCGGTAAATACGACATGATCTATTGGATCTAGTAAGTAGTTAAGTATATAATATGTTAAAACTTAAGCTAAACATAAGAATCTATAAATTTTTGGTTCGAAGCAAAAATTGATCATGACTAACTAGAACTAGAGCCGAAATAAATTATTAATCATGGGGTGTACTGGTGTTTACGGAGGTGCGTATCTGTTTAGTTAGGTTAGCTTACTTAATGTATCACACTTTCAATAAATTTTGAAATTTCAAAAATGCTAATATTAAGTGTTTATAAATCGAAAAATTATACAGCAAAAATTATATACCTTGAGAGTTACCTTCTCTTGGCCAGACTCTTTTGTAAAATGGCATTGCAACAATATCCTGAGGGTTTAATGTACCATCAAACTTAGCCTTAAAGTAGCCATGTGTACCAATCTTTTCTTTGATTAAACCGGATCTACCCATCTTTGTGAAAATTGGAATAGATATATACTCTTCGACGTCTTCTGAATTAAAGAACATGTATCTAACTGTAACGACTGATTTGTGAATTTTGAAGATCTCACCAGTTAAAACAGCTCTCTTTGCAATGATTCTCGTCACATCTGTGTTCATAAATGTACCTTGAGCTATAATTTCAATAGAATTAGCAGCTCCACTTTTAAAGAAAAGAGCAGGTGCATGTGTAAATGAAATTGGAATAACAGCGGTTGCAACTGATAAATTACCTTGATGTAAGAATCGTTCAAATTTAGTTACATTGTTGGAATTACGGGAAGCTTGACTGAATAACGGATTGATCATTATTCTTCTAAAACCATACTGAACAATCATAGTATCTTTGGATTTGATTGGCTTATCATAATCTTCCCAAGTTTGAATAGTGAAGTTACAAACAGATAATTTATGTTCATGTGCTAACAGAGAGTATAACACAAATGGTTTTTGTTGTGGATTGGCTATCTTTTCTAAAAGATAAGAAGGAACGTGCAAATATATTCTACATCTTTCACCAGCTTTAATAACAACTTCACTCTTAGCTTCTTTTGCAACTTTATTCTTGGTGGCTTTGAAGTTTCTAACTTTTAGATATCTTTCCCAGTTTTGAGGTTTCTTTTCATCGAACTCATTATAATCCCAATCGCATCCTGCTAACGATTTAATACCTCTATATCTAGCTAATCTATTTTTGGCCGATTCATGAGGATGTAATTCAATTTCATCGGGAAATTCTAATTCTTCTCTCTCTCTCTTTTGAAATAATTCCAATTGTCTTGCTTCTTCTTCTTCTGATAACTCGATATGCACCTCAGATTGAGCATATACACTTTTATTAGCTATAGTTGCTGTTTCACCTTCTTCAGACATCATATCCTCTGCATCATAATCCATTCGGTCTTCCGGGAATTCATCATCAGAGACTTCTCCATGTTCTTCAATTAATTCATCAATTTCGTCATCTAGTAACCATTTGGCTTGGTATTCAGAAACACCTTTTGGTAATCTCTTTTTTCTTTTTATAGCGTCTAGCCCTTGCATGTTATCTTGTAATTCATTTTGCATACCATCAAGATCAAACTCATCTTCATCCATACCGTCATCATCATCCAGATTTTTGACTGGCATCAATTCATCAAGAGTCTCTTGGTTCTCATTAGGAGTGAAGATATCGTCATTTACATCAAACATTTCTTGATCACCTTTCTTTGTCGAAGTTTTGACTTTTTCAATTTTAGCGATTTGATAGTCTCCAAATCCAGGTAAGTGTATTAACCTATTAGGGTGGAAGCCAATACCTCTAGCCACACCTTCAATGACTAAATTACCTTCAATTTGATTTGTAGATGGTTCCCAATCAATTTTATCAGTAATTAAGTAACCTCTAGTATCTCTCCATGTAACAGATTTAGGGAACTTTTGACAAATCGTTCTTAATAAGTCTAATGATTTAGTTGGGTTTTCTAATACGTATAATTTATCATTATTGGGAAAGAAATGCTCATAAAAAGAAGTTAAAGAATTCAAAACATCAAGTTGTAGGTTTCTTTTAGGATAGGAAGAAACTAGATTTGGGATTACACCAAGAGCTGTGGCTATACCTTGGGCTTCAACTGCTCTGATAATTTGTTCACCAAACTTAGGATCGACCTCTTCAGTTGCACTTAATCCAAAAATAACAAAATCTGCAACTTTAGAGGCATCTAAGATTGAAATGAAATTTGTCATATCTGGCAAAATAATCTTTAAATTCGCTTTAAATCTCTTAATTCTAATTGAAGTAACAGAAACATCTTCTTGAATTTCTAGTTGTTCCTCTTCAACGGCACCCAATAGTTTATTAACAATATCTAATTTTGAGATGTCCGAAGCCAATGGTAATATCGTCACTATTCTCTCTGTAACATTGTTGTTGAATAACAGTCTTTCATTAAGAGTCTTCTGTATTTTAATATTCTTTAATTGTTTTGCTGTGTTCTTTCTTTCAAGTTTGGTTTGAACTTTGATCGACCTATTGTTAGCCACGACCTTTTCAATTTTACCTTTACTAGCAGCCTTAATTGATCGTTTAGAGGCATGGCCACTTTTAAAACTCTTATTTTTTGACTTCAAAGTAGCCCTATGTCCTGCCATTATTGAAAGATATAGAATGACTTGTTAGGAGTTTTTAGTAAATTATAAAGTACTAATAGATCCGTTGATTTACTAGGAGTTCGATTAGAGATCTGAAAATTTTCAAAAAAATATTGGATTATGAGCCGCACATAATATCCTTACCTAAAAGTACTACAATATTTCAAAATTAAATAAATAATCGACCTAATACCCCAAATCAACTCAACTTCCAAAGAATAACTAACACAGTACATATCTTGAAAGAAAACAAAGGTTCTTCAAATTCTGAAGATTATGAATAGAATTGAAAACATTTGGAGCATATGAAATCACAATTCCAATGAGACTACGATTACGACTACAAATATCAAAGGTTAACACACCAAACACCACTGCAGTGGATAGCCCCAAAAATAGCGGCGAACTAACTGAAAACTACTATAATCCATATGGGATAGCTTGATAGGATGCATACTAAAAAATGTGGGATGTACTGTAGTCAATTCTTCAAGGAACTTCAGCTAAATAAAATAACACTGAACACACCCTCAAACTATATTTGCATATTAATCCTCATTTATGGTTATCCTAGTAGACTTGAAGAATAATGAGCTAATTGTAGTAACTCTTAGTGTGATCAACCATAATAAGAAAAATGAACTGCTCTTGTAGCAATGGGGTTAGATGTGTTCAAATAAAATGTTGTTCTTAGACCCTTTGTAATGATTTGAAGAGGAAATATATGGAGTGACTTAATGCCCCTGATAATTAAAAAACCACCTCATAAAGCAGTAAAATTTGCAAAATTAAAATTTACTATATAATACTTTCATTGGGGCTATAGTTATATATACGAATATGCATTGATGAAGCTCTTACACTAATTTTGGAAATTCAACTTTCAGTTATCTTATCTTATCGCGATATATTTAATCTTATCATAATCACGTGTAACCTCAAAGGGTTACCATATAAACACGTGATCAATGACTGCGCAAAATTTTTCCAAGGGGCCGCACCAATTCTCACCCTGCCAGCCAGACCGTCTCACATACCAGATTAGAGATGTATTGAAGCGATATAGGTGGTTGGCAAGAAATCAGAAGTAACTCTTGAAAACACCTAAAAGTAAGCTTATATAGACACATTACTGTAAGTCAACATCATTTTTATCACCAGGACGACATACAAATACAGAGATATAAGATTGTTCAAGAGCAAGCATAGTTTGAATCCGTCAATTATGAAGAACTAAACTTTCAACTATCATATTTAATTTTTCAGTCACAAAAGTTTGATAACTCAAAGTTATATTGCATAGTTTATCAAAGGATTGTATTACCATGTTATTTGTATTACTGAAATATTGGATTATTGGATTATTTTTACTCATGCAATCCTGTGAATAATTACATTGTCTATTAGAACTGTATCAGAAGGAAGCAAACTACAGTTTCTATACATTTTATATAAGATCATTGAAATATTTAACGATTGTTGAAATAATAATTAAACACTTTTACTCTTCATTATATTTTGAATTTTGAATTAATGCATTGGTTGTACATCTCTAAGATTTATTTTCAAAAAATATAAAGACTTAAATTGGGTTAGCGTGCAATATAAGGAAATCAAGATTGTAAATCACTTTATATTTGCTTATTTAAAATATATTTATGATAAATTATTTTATTACTCAACATCTATTTTCTGATATCTGTCCTTGTGGAACTCTCATAACTTCATCAATAAATGTTGGATTCAAATACTAACATGCTTTTATTTTTTTTAATTTAGTATTCAACATGGCTCACGAAAACGTTTGGTACTCCCACCCAAGAAACTACGGTAAAGGTTCAAGACAATGTAAGGTCTGTTCTTCCCACAATGGTTTAATCAGAAAGTACGGTTTAAACATTTGCAGACAATGTTTCAGAGAAAGAGCTTCTGATATCGGTTTCACCAAGTTAAGATAAACAATTCATTTATTATTCAATTTTTGTGTCATTTAATATAATGTTTTTGATAATATAATTTTGTTTTACTTAATCCTTCTTTTTACCTTATAAAATATAGCTCCCTCTTCTAAAATATACCGTGAAAAACTCTTCTTATTGGTAATATTTTACTTGATTTGATTATGTAGGTTTATTATATTGAAATATTTCGATTATGCGATGACTGCTTAAGTCGTTTTCATTGCTGTATGTACGAGAGAATCCCTGCCCCGGAGCTACAAAACGAATTTGAACAAACTAGAGAGATCTAAGTAACACTACGTAATTAATTTAAACTTGCGTAGTAATAGAACCAAGCAGTCGAGGAAATATTATTTTACCACTTTAAAACAAACTTTTAACATTTAAAAGAGTTGGTGTCAGTAAAGATTAGACTAAAAAACAATTTCTAATAAATATATAAATAAATAATAAGCATTAGCGAAATCAAATTAAATTAATAAATCCATAAAAAGTAACGAACCTTCAGGAATTTGATCTAAATCTAAAATTTAACTTCTTTAGCTAGAGTTAGCAATTCATTTGGACCAACAATAATAACCTCACCTTCGTTCTTAATGGGCTGTTGGCTTAAATAATAACCTACCTTAGCAACTTCTTCACCATAAATTGGATAAAGACCAATTCTAATTCCAAAAAGTCTAAATACATAACCAGCCCAAACACTAAGAGAATTTAAAAACGGCTTAGGGATTTCTCTCTTACCTAAAATAGCACCTGGTCTTAAAATAATAGTTCTCTTGAAGTTTAACTTCTTCAAATCTTCTTCAATTTTACCCTTTGTTGAGAAATATAATAAGTCAGAATTTGAATTGGCTTCAATAGCAGAGACAAGAATAGCTGTATCAAACTTACCCGAATGTTTAGCAGCTTTGAAAGCTTCAATGTTGATATCATGATCAATTGCAACAAATTTTTGAGGGGAATTAACTCTGAACATGTAGGTACCAAAACCTGAAAAAATGGTAGAAGATTGAGGCGTGTTTATCTGCTCGATAATATCTGGCCATTTGGAAGTATCTGATTCTATAGTAGCTAACAATTTATTGGAGGTAATGTTAGGCAACCTTCTTGAAAGAGTTAACACTTTGTTAACTTGAGGGGATTTAACAACAGTTTTCAGAAAATTTGAACCACAGAGACCTGTTGAACCTAGCACAAAAAATGATGACATATATAGAGTATTCAATATTTTATCAATTTAGGTGTATCAGTTATATTTCGAACCCAAACAACCTACCTAAACTATGTCCTACCAATAGTGGAGGATGTTGAATTATTTAAATGAGGGGATCACATCAGACGATACTTGATCAGCCATGTCGCCGCAAGGGGGTAGTTTCGCACCCCGATTATTTTACAAATTTTTAAGCTGCTTCAACAGAATGGATTCTCAAATCCTGCACTTCCTTATAAGCGTGAAAGCAATACTTTGGATACCAGCATACTTGTTAACCGAGAATTTATTGACGGTATTAATTAGCAACAGGAGATAAGAATATCTAATTTTTCTGTTCCAGATTTTTGGCTAACCGGAACGCCGATAATTATACCTAATTAATTTAATAGCTTACAGTTTGAAAAAACAATTCATAAATCTTACTTGAATTTTATCTTACATATATATATATATGTGAGTGTGTGTCATAAATTATTATCTTAGGACCGACTTAGCCGAATAAACAACAGTGCCACAATGAATAGTCATCCACAAATTACACCATACAAATCATTGTACGATTTACAACAGCTGAAAGAATGGTTTTATCCGAAAACAGATTCAATTGATCAAAGGTCGAGAGCAATACAGAAGGTTTCTTCTTATTCAACAAGAGGTAATATACCCCATTCTATGGATGCTACTTCACTCTTAACATCTTCAATTCTATTAGATGAACAAATTTCTAAGTTACCCAGTTTTGATGATACTTCATTGAAGTTAAATTACACCATGGCTATAATTAAATTTGTGAATGGTTTGCTAGATCCATATCAAAAATCAAATTTTGCAATGAGTTTACATAGATTGGGCGAAATATTAGGATTACCCAGTTATTTTGTTGAATTAAGACATATAGGTACACATGAATTTTTACCTTCTTTAGAAATGTTACGACTTGCGGCCAAAAACGCTTTAATATGGCTTGAAAATAATTATTGGTCCGAAGTGACACAATATACACAAGAAGAAGATGAACAGGATGATAGAGTAATCATTCAAGCCAAAAAAAAACTCTCTGATTTGAGCAAACATTTTAAAACATTTAGAAAAATAAGAAAAGAAAACATAGATAAAGAGTTTAAATTTGGTGATTCATCTTGTGAAGGAAAAGAATATTGGAAGTCATTAGCTTTCATTAAAGAATTTGATGAAGTTCAGTTACTAAGTTACATGCTTAAGCACAAATGCTTGATAATTAAAGGTCCTTTGACCAATAAACAAATAAATGGTATTAGACGTTTATATAAGCCTCTTTTAGAAGAGCTTGGATTTGATTTTACTTTCAAGCTATTCAAAAGATTACTTGTTATGGTAAACACTGAACAATTCATAAAATTTGAGGGAGAGTTAGAATTACTTATTTTGTCAAGCAAAGAGGATCTTATAATGCCATCAAACAAGGAAGAGCTTTCGCAAATTCAGAGCTGGCTCGAATATTTATTATCTGATAGTTTAAAGTTTGGCAAGAATTCGGATGTAGGTAGATTTGTCAACAAGGAATCTATTAATTCATTAGTTAATTTGCTTGGAGAAACACCTTCCGAAGTTAATCTCAGTTTGCTTAAGCTACTATTGAAAAGAAATGAGATGATAGTGAAGTTTGCCAAACTGTCAGATAACATCAAATCCCGCCTATCTATGATGGAAGAATTTGTTGTGCCTGCAAGCGAGATCTTAACACTCAAAAGACATTTAGGAGATGATCAGGCTTATGACATACTGCCAAAGAACAAGAAGTCAAAGCTAGCTGGAAAACAATCTTATTTTTTTGATAACTATGATAACTGGACCCCAACACCATTTGGTATATGCTAGAAGAAGTATTATTCAACTCTTTTCTATAAAAAATAAATTGTTTATATGTATAAAACTAAAGCTAATAAATATGCATCTAATGGTGCTAATAATTTTTTCGAAGATAAATTTCATTCAAACCTTTATGCTTGTAACTATTAACACTTGATTTTCGCCCAAGAATGATAAATTCACGTATAAAGTCAGAGCATTTCTTCGCCCCCAATTCAAAATGCATATGTCCACATACACTAAATATTAGTGATTCTCTATAAATACTGGCAAGTTTAATTGGGACTTCTTTGAATTTCTTCCAATCACGAGTACCAGCTGAAGAGTTTTTCATGAACTGATCAACAAATAGTTTTCTTGTATTTATTGTATTCATAACTGCTGCTGTTTGTGTAGCTTCATAAAATAGATCTAGAGGGTCTTCAGTGTCACTGTTTCGAATCAAAGCTGATTCATAAGTATATTTATGTATTTCACATTTCAACAGTTCGTAACCTATATTTTTAATCGATTCTTTTCTCATGTAGATAGCTGAGTCATCAAACCTTGCATCCTTCATTCTAGTTTTGAGTTCACGACCAGCTGATTTCCCTTCATCATAAATGCATTCAAGTAAAACAAAGTCTTTTAACTGGTACTCTTTTGGTATAATATCTCTGAGAAGTTCAACTCTAGTATCAGCTAATGTTCTGAAATAGGGAGCGTTCTCATAACCATATTTAAAGGTCTTATCATCTGAAGGCCTAATTAAATCACTTTTGGGTAATAAAAGAGATACATATCGACCACTTCTGTAACGCACCATTCTCTTTCGAAGAACCGGATTAAAACCCATTTTTATCATGTTTAGGTATTTGTGGAACTTTCAATTAGTATAGTGGTTGAGTTCAAGGAAACGAATTATCGACTCTATTTGACCTAAAACCAAACAACCAAATTTTGAGTACATTAAACTTGTGAGCCGCATAAAATTTTTTGGAAATACTTTTCAATAAACTATTTCTAATTCCTTTTTATTAAAGAATCAAATATAACAAAACGTTTAATAGCTTTAGAGAGAACATTTGATTTTATTAATGGCTTCAAAATCATCTTCGTCTGCTTCTTCACATTCTAAGAAGTCCAAATCATCCGACCCAGATGCACCAACTAAAACCAAACAACCTAAGTTACCAACCGAATTTATCTTAAGACCGGTTAAAAACGTCACATTGAAGACGACAGGAACTATTTATGTTTCACCAAGGTTGTTGAAAATAACAGAATTGAAGAAAGGGCAATTTGTTAAATTATCTAAAGGTTTAGTGAATATAATAGGAGAACTCTCAGTTTGGCAAGATGTCGAAGAAGAGGATTATGGTTTAAATGTTGTTTTGATCTCGGGGAACTTTTTGCAATTAGCTGGTTTTCTATTTGGTGATAGAGTGAAATTGAGTGAAGTTGGATCGCAACCTCCATATTTAAAAAAATTAGTAGTCGAAGCTTTAGTCGATAATGAGGAGGAAATCAAATCAAAAATATGTGATCTGGGTATTGTTTACTCTGGATTAACATTGGAAGAGTTCAAAATCATTTCAATAAATCCAAGCGACAGTTCTTTGGAAGATAAATTAAATGAACTAAGCTTAAGTGAAATTGAAAATAAAACTAAAACTAAAGGCAAGAAGTTAATCCCATATTTATATCATCTAAAGTTGACCATGGTAACAATAAGGAAAGTACGAAAAATAACTCCAATTGAGCTTCCCTATACTTACTCAAGAATCGGTGGCCTTCCAAATGAAATAGAAAAATTGCAACAATTACTACAAATACCTTTATATCACCCAGAAATTTTAACCGAATTTCGTAGGCCACCTCCAAGGGGTGTTCTTTTGCATGGTCCTTCAGGTACAGGTAAATCTTTAATATTAAAGGCTATTGCGTACGAATTAAGTTTGACCTGCCATGTTGTTAATATTAATGGTCCTGCTATTGTTTCAAAATATCTAGGAGGTACAGAGGAAGCATTACGAGGATATTTTGAAGAAGCGGAGAAGTATCAACCTTCTCTAATTTTAATTGATGAGATTGATTGTCTAGTTCCAAACAGAAATAACGATGATACTACAGAAGTTGATGGCAGAGTTGTGGCTACACTGGCTATGTTATTGGATAGTCTTGATGGATCCGTTGTCGTTATTGGGGCCACAAATAGAATTAACAACATTGATACAAATTTAAGAAGACGTGGAAGATTTGCTAAAGAGATTAGTATTCCTGTCCCAGATGCTGCTGCTAGATTTGATATTTTATCCAGACAATTCAAAGATATACATTCAGTTCATGAATTGGCAGATTCTCAAATCAAACACATTTCTTCAAAGACTCATGGTTATGTCGGTTCTGATTTAGATTCTTTACTAGATGAGTCCATAATGAAATGTGTGAATAGACGATTACATGGTAATTTGAAATCAAAAGTCACATATGAAGACATAGAAGAATCAATGAAGGATATTGTCCCTAGTGCAATGAAAGAATTAGTTTTAGAGGTTCCAAAGGTTTCATGGAATGATATTGGAGGACAAGAAGAAGTGAAGGAACAATTAAAAGATATGGTCGAATTACCAATAGTAGCTGCAGAGGCTTTTAAAAGATTAAATATATCTGCTCCTAAAGGTTTGTTACTTTATGGCCCTCCAGGTTGTTCCAAAACTCTAACTGCTAAAGCGTTGGCGTCTGAATCTGGTTTGAACTTCTTAGCCATTAAAGGTCCTGAAATTTTTAATAAATACGTTGGTGAATCCGAAAAGATGATTCGTGAAATCTTCCACAAAGCTAGAATGTCTGCTCCATCTATTATTTTCATTGATGAAATCGATGCCATTGCTACTAACAGAGATGATGATGGTTCCGGGCATGTGTCCAAACAAGTGTTGAATACTATGTTAAATGAAATGGACGGTGTCGAAGAATTAAAAGGCGTGGTTATTATTGGTGCTACAAATAGACCTGATGTTATTGATCCAGCATTGTTAAGACCTGGACGTTTAGACACTCGTGTTTATGTTGCTCCTCCTGATAAAGCTGCTAGATATCATATTTTTGAAATGAACACTAAGAATTATAAATTGGAAAATAAGGAATCTTTCCTTGAACATTTAAGTAATTTGACAGAGGGATTTTCTGGTTCTGAATGTGTTTTCCTTTGCCGTAAAGCCGGTGTCAACGCCGTAAAAGAAGATAAACAGTGTGAGATCATTAAAGAAGAACATTTCATCAAGGCATTTGAAGGTATTACTAAGAATATTACTGAAGAAATGCTTGATTATTATAAAGATTTTGAAAAAAAATATTCTGTAGTCATCTAAAGAATATATATATTATTTGCACTCTAATCCTGACAGACTTACTGTAGTACCAGAAAGTTCTATTGATTGTAAATTATCTGTGAATCGAACAGAAGCAAGAAATGGAGGGACTTCGTTATTAGTGATCACAGTATGTATATCGTCCGTTAGTACGATAATAAAGATGCATCATCTATATTTTAATTTGGAATGGTATATACAAGTAAATTCTATAACTTCTTAACGCTATGAAATTTCGTTATTTGTTTTCTTCAGTTGAACCAGAACTGGGAGAAGAGAAGCCGATCTCATGGTTTTTCTTTTCATCTGCAGAAGCAATCAATCTTTCTTTAAGTTTATCCCAATTTTCACTTGGATTAACGCCATTTACTATCTTATCCCCATTTTCATCAAATTCAGGAACTTCTATGTCAGTTCTCAAATTACCATCTTTCTTTAATTGCTCAACTACCAATGGTTCAAAGAATTTCACACCAGAGTACACACCTAAACCCGAGAACAATATTAACGTCATAAACTTGTTGAAATTTGAAGAGGCCATGTCTTAGATTAATTTTTGTTGTACTTCAGATACATTCTGGTGAAATAGGAGGAGAGACTACTACTATAATATTGATTTGATCATCATTTTTGATTTCTGAACTATGAGCCGCTCACCTCAAAAAAATTCTGAAAAAAATTCTGAAAAAATTGAAATTTCTCCTTTACTCCTATTTCAACACGTTAAACAAGCACAAAGCATCATAAAGATTATTCATTACAATGGGTAAATTAAAGAAGAGATCCAAAATATCACAACAAGCAAGAAAGCAACGGCAACTTTCCAATAAAAACAACAAAGTTCCTTCAAATGAGGCAAAAGAAGAACAAAAATTAGCTCCTTTAATAGCAAAATTATCAGCAGCAGCAGCAAATGATAGATCTATGGCTCTAAGTTCAATAATATTATTATCAGATAATGATTCAAGTGCTAGAAAGTTATTATTAAAGAATGAGCTTGTCAAAATTATTTTGACTAAGCTAATTCACGATGAAAATGACGAAATTGTTGTTGACGCATACGGTTTATTAAGAAATTTAATAATTGAAGAAGGTTATGATTTAAGTGTTCACTTATGGAGATCTGACATTTGGACAAGCTTAGAATCTGCTTTTAAAAAAGCGATTGCGTCCATTGACCATATAGATGATAGCAATGTTGACGCAACAAGTAAAGGATTGTTGGATGATTACATTGATAATTTAATTAGCTGTTTAGGTTCTTTATCAACCGAAGTTTCCATTAAACTATTCGATGAACAGATTCTACCAAAATTGCAAGCAAGTGGGGTTTTGAAATTTGTTTTCGAGTTGATTAATAAGAAAGTTAGTAACAAATTGACTTTAACGTCATTAGAGTTTTTATATGATTTATCGACACTATCTTTACATTTCATTGAACTATTTGCTAATGATGAGTCTGCAATTGCCTTACTTTCAAGTATTGATAATACTCAATTAAATACATTGTCTCAAGTTTACTTAATTGGCCTTAAATTTCAAATTATGGAATATCAAGGAGAGTTAATAGAAGCTAGATCTGATGATATTTTAATTAATTCAATTTTATTAAGGTTAGACTCAATTTTCAATGATACCGTTAATATTAAGGCTACAGTTGATCAACTAAATGCCCCATTGGAAACCAATCCAAGTAAAGAACAAGAACTTTCGTTAAGAAAAGCTAAGAATAATTTTAAGTTGATAGATTTAGTTCTGGATTTGTATACAACAATTATTGAAATCAAAGGCGAACAACAAGTTGCTGCTCCAAGATCAATGAGTAAAAAAACAAAGGAAACACTGGCATCATTCTTTTTAACTAATCTTGTGTCATTTTTATCTGAATTAATAACAACAGGTTTCAAAAATGCTAAAATTTTAGTTTGTTTGAATAACCTTTCCTTGTACTTGAAATCAATTGAACTAATAGATGAATCATATATTTATTTTTTAAAAAAAGTTGGAACGCCAATTTTAAATGATTTCAATTCAGGGTTAAAAGCAGAAGAAATCAATTTAGAAACAGTTACAGATGAATTGAATTTTTTCATAAATTATCTTGAATTCTCCCAAGAAGAACACATTACCGTCGATCAAGAACAGATTTCAAAATTAATCAGATTATCATCTTTAACTTCGGAGAAGTATGAAATCAGTCAATTAACTCAGTTTTCAACTGGACTAATTGCATACTTCACTATAATAGCAAAATCTTGCAATTCCATTGATATAACTGAAGAAATATCAAAGTTTCTCGTTAATGAAAAGATATTAGTCCCGATTAATGTTTATAAATCATTTAAGAGTGTTGCCGAGTTGCATAAGAAGTATAAATTTTTAGTTGAATATACTCTTATTGAATCTATAAATGCCATATTTGAATTGTTTGATGATGACTATCCATATAATAAGCATATATTCCATGATGGTGGCTTGTTGGATGTTCTAAAAGTCTCTTATAGTGATTACAGAATTATTTATAAATCTATCGACAAAAAGCTTGATGTTGAATTAAAAGAAAGATCGGAAGATACTTTGACTAACTTGGAAAGATTTATCGAATATAAAGAAACCGAAAAGTTTTAGATTTGGGAGTTAGTTTGTACAGTTTGTATATTTCAATTATTAATAAATTACTATAAATATTTAATGGAAAAATGGACAAAAATGCTTATAGTAATAAAAAGCTGTAAAGGTACAAAAGGTAAAAGAAAAAGTAAGAAGAGTGAGTTGGCGAAAGAATATCTATATCTAAAGATATATATTCTGTGACTATGAAAAACGACTTTTGAAAAACAAAACTGGGGGATTTCATTAATGATCTCTAATGATATAAAATACAATAAGAATGGGTATATAGAGAATATTTTATGCACATGGATAGGTTTAACATAACAACTAATATATATATATATATATAAGATAAGGGCCACATAGCATCATCAATCTTTGTTAGCATATTGTTTAACTTGTTGTTTAACTCTTCTTTCATATTCATTCTTATCTTTATCAAAAGCTCTCCAGGCGGGTTCTTGAGCAGGTGATTTGGGGTTTGGCTCATCTAACAAATTTTGGACACCTAATAGTAATTCTTTTATTGATAATGATGGTCTCCAATCTTGCTCTTCATTTAAAATACTTAGACAAATGGTACCTGATGGATAAACATTTGGATGATAAAATCCAGGTGGGAACTTGACCTTTGGTGGCTTTGCTGGATATTCTTCAGGGAAGGCTATCGTGACTGGGAAAGTTGCATTTTCCCAAAGAGTACGAGGTTTACCTGGAATACCAGCAGTCCAGTTGTGTAAGTCTAAAGATCCATCAGGTGCCTTTTTTGGTTTTGCATAGAATCCAAAAGGATGGTCTTTTCTCCATTGTTTTCTAAATTCAGTCGATTAAGGGTTAGTTAGTATTTTAATATGGTAGGTAAAGGATTGGTTTGAAGCCTGGCAGTGGCGATTCATGATATTAACATTAACATTGAAGACATACCTTTCTTGCTGAATTCTCTCCGTACGTAAGTCTCTTTCTGGCATGAATATATATGCAGCTGTATCTATTTTGCTACTAGAAGTCCAATCTAAGATATATTAGCAAACTTCGAATCTTTGAATTTGAAAGTTGAATCAAATAAAACTCAGCGCGCTCTTTAAATTTGAAACTAGTTCAATTTCTTCACATGTTCAGTAGACATATTAGAAACATAGGCTTTAATCACACATATACACATATACACAAAACGGCTCCATAACATGCCCTACTCAGATGAAGATGACTTTGATGACTTAGATGAGCTGCTAGATGACTTCCAGGATGAGATTTTAAGCAAACTTCCAGGAGCCACTCTGAACAACACCAACTCAGTTTCAGAAAACAGTAGAGAGTCAGTCCCCTCATCTCCAACTAAAGTTGAATCAAATAAGGCCACAGTGACTCCAGAAGAAAATTTCAATGAAGAAGAACTACTTCAGAATCTTTTAAACCAAATGTCCTGCCAAGATCCAGAACTCTCGTCTAACCTAAACTCATTTTTGAAAGATTTAACTGGCGGAACACATACGAACGGTAATACAGAAAAGTCAACTTCAACTAGCACCAATAATGGAAATAATTTTCAAAATTTAATATCCGATACGGTCACTAGAATCAAAAGTTCAGGAGAACAAGTCGATCAAACATTGAAAAGTGAAACGCAGGATGATGCATTATTGTCGACTCTACTGAAGTCATTAGATTTAGATATAGGATCTGAGACAGGATCTGGGACTGATGGGAATAATGAAGACCTAGGTAAATTGTTAGTTGAAATGCTAGATAAACTATCATCTAAAGAGGTGTTGTATGAACCATTAAATGATTTATACCTTAAGTACCCAAGCTGGTTATCAAATAATAAATCTAACACAGATTATGAAAAATATAACAAGCAATATAATGTGATTAAATTGATAATAGATAAGTTCAATAATACTAGTTTCAATGAATCCAATCCAGAAGATAAAGACTTCATCAGTACTAAGTTAGAAGAATTACAGGAGTTGGGAATGCCCCCGAAAGAAATTGCTAACGATGATCTAAGCTTCCTAAATTTAAAGGATGGCAAAGGTGAAATGGAATTTGGCGACGCTGATATTCCTCAAGAAATAAGCAAGGAAATCGAAGACACTTGTAAACAAACTTGATACATATTTTGCTCTTTAATACCAGTGTTTTTATTTTTAATGTAATAACAATTAATATATAATATTCTCTTCTCTAAACCTCGAAGTAAACCTTACTTAAAAAGACCTAGGGAAGAAATTTCCAAAATACGAATTCCTAATAAAAATACCAAGAATACAATTAGATAACTCTTTTATAAATCAGACATCCATGGAAGGTCGTTGGGCGGTCACCAATATACCAAGTCAGGATTTTTGGGTTCGTCCTTCCTTGTAGATGTATATCTACCGAGGAAACTGCGAATGTTTATGGTAACATTTCATCATATAAACAAAAGAGTGAATCAACATGTATTCTTGTAATCTTTAAAAGAACATTTAATAAAGATTGAATCATCCTTAAATGATTGTGGGTTAATCCTTTAACCTAATCAAAATAAAACAAACTAAAAACAGTAAATACTTCGGAGTCAGTCATTATATCTAAAATGAAAGCATCCTTTGAAGTCCTCTTATTATTAAATTCTTATTCATTCAGAATTAAATCAGAAATGTAATAATTACTGGCAAGCAAAAAGCCCCTCAAATCAACTCATAAAGAATCAAAGTGATAGCGAACCAAGGAAAAATACACACCTGCAAAAGTAAGTATATCCAAGACTCCAGGACAGTTATAAGCCATGTCGTCATAGTCGAATAGGATTGGGAAAGAAGTGTACTCAATTTTCATCATATTGTTCTGAATGAAAGAAAGTAATAGAAAGAAGAAAATCAAACCTGTTTCAAATGTTGTCTTAAATTGTCACATACCATTTAAGAGGATAACCTTATTTAAACAGAAAAAAACAACTAATCTAACAGAGGAATGGTTGAATAATTCTTGTTAAATTCTTATGGAGTTTTTCAAGAAGAAGAACCTGGAAAATAAGAAGAAAATTTGCTGCTTTTATAGAGGTTTGAGAATTTTCATCGCGAGTCAGGGCTGCATAACCTCAAATCAGTCTAGGGTTTTTCCGCTAGCAACCATTAGGGGTTTTCTTAATACCACAGGTGGTTACTATTTACGGTGTATAAATATATCTGAAAAAGAAATATATGTCCTAATTCTAATTCCAATTCCAATTCCAATTCCAAATAATCAACTAATATTACCAAAAAAAAAAAAAAAATAATCCCATTATCACATTCCTTTCAGTTAGTTAGCCAACTTATTTCTAATTTCAATATATTCCTCATAGTCAACTGAGTCCTTCACACCTTGATATCTAGTCACTTCAATAGACATATCAGTCCATTCACCTCTATAAAATCCAGCTTTTCTCACTAAATGTTGTAAAGTCTCTTCTTTAGTCCAACCTTGCTCAAGTGCAACATCTGGAAGGAAAGTGGTCGATGTGGATCCATTAATCAGAATTTTAATACCGTGTTTACCTAATTCCCAATCCAAAGGATCATTCACTTTCTCAAAGTTCTTCAACAAAGTAACTGAACAACTTAGAGTGGGTAATTCAGATGATTTAATTGGAGTGAATCTAGTGTCCTCTAAAGCGGCAATTAGTGCATATTCTTTAACACCAGCTGGTAATTTAAGATCTGAGAAATTTCCAATGCAGCCTCTTAATTCCTTTTCTTTATCTGGATAGTTGATGTCTTTAATGTTCCAAGTAACAAACAATGGGCATCTTTCTGTTGTTTCCTTGTCGTTGCCATCAACTAAGGATTTAAATTTACTTAACGGAATTGGTGTGACTTTTTTTAAACTAAAATATAGAGTGTCAAATGCCAATAGTGCATATGATTTAACTGAAGTGGTCATTGCAAATTGATAGTGACAGTCTGTTAGTTTCCGTACAAGAAAACTAGTAGAACTTACTAGTAATCATCTTAAGTCGTTTAATCGATTTACAGAAGAATTGAGTGCGGCTGTTCCTGAATCCTTTAACGGCAATCAAATTCCGACTGAAAAACAAAGGAAATTGAACGACGACAGCCACAATTTTTATGAGCGGATATTGAATTAGAAACTTGAAAAGTTTGAAGAATATGTCTTTTATTCTGTAGACTCTCGTATCAGTTTCAGAATCATTAGTGTTTGTTACTAATATACTTGGATAACAATTCTTGAAATGGTTTCCCCAATCAGCAAGAGTCTTAAAACCACACCGACCTCTGAAATTTGTTCAATAGCAGCTGGTTGTTTCTGGGGTGTTGAACATATATACCTAAAAGAATTTAAAGATAGAATTATCGATACTAAAGTTGGTTTTGCTAATGGTACTATTGAAGATCCAACTTATAAGTTAGTTTGTTCTGGAACAACTAATCATGCCGAAACTTTACAAATTTCATATGAACCATCAAAAGTTACCTACAAAGAATTACTTGATTTTTTCTTTAGAATTCATGATCCTACTACTTTAAACTCTCAAGGGCGAAATCAAGGTACTCAATATAGATCAGCTGTTTTTACTCACAGTAAAGAACAAAGTAGTATTGCTCATAATTCTTTGCAAGAAGCACAAAAGACTTGGTATCCAAACCATAAAATTACCACTGTTATTGAACCAATTCAGTCATTCTGGGATGCTGAAGAGTACCATCAAAAGTATTTAATTGTTAATCCTGAAGGATACCATTGTCCAAATCATGTTTTGAGAATCACTCCTATGGAATAAAATGTTTGGAAACCACTCTTCTTAACTTATATATATTCACTGATTTATTTTTTTAGATATTTAGATAGAAACGAAGTAATATTACTCAGCTCTAATTGATACTAATGCAAAGATAAGTCTGTGACTCTGTAAAATTATATTTGTAGTAAAATGAAATAAAAATAATATGGCGATAAATTGTCTCAAGCGACTCAAATCTACTTTTTCGGTAAAAGTTTAAAAATACTTTGACTTACATGTATATCAACTGTGGATAATCTTCGGCCAAAACTTCATATAAATCCCCTAGTGTCCATATTAAAGACATCTAACTAAAAATATAGAATTCCATAATGTCACCAACAGTCAGCAAAACTATCAAGACCTCGTCAACTTCCAAATTATGCTCAGTTGCAGCTGGCTGTTTCTGGGGTGTTGAACATATATACCTAAAAGAATTTAAAGATAGAATTATCGATACTAAAGTTGGTTTTGCTAATGGTACTATTGAAGATCCAACTTATAAGTTAGTTTGTTCTGGAACAACTAATCATGCCGAAACTTTACAAATTTCATATGAACCATCAAAAGTTACATACAAAGAATTACTTGATTTTTTCTTTAGAATTCATGATCCTACTACTTTAAACTCTCAAGGGCCAGATCATGGCACTCAATATAGATCAGCTGTTTTTACTCACAGTAAAGAACAAAGTAGTATTGCTCATAATTCTTTGCAAGAAGCACAAAAGACTTGGTATCCAAACCATAAAATTACCACTGTTATTGAACCAATTCAGTCATTCTGGGATGCTGAAGAGTACCATCAAAAGTATTTAATTGTTAATCCTCAAGGTTATCATTGTCCCTCTCATTTCTTTAGAACTAATGCAAAGGAATAGGAATGTTATAGTCGTTTGCTTCGATTGTAATTAAATGATTCTTTTTTTATATGTTTTAGTGCTATTGTTTGTTCACTCATCGAGCATTCAATCATGTTTTAATAGATTTGATAGATTATTCTTCAAACAGTAATTCTCTAAAATTAAAAGGATCCTCTAAAAAGGTTTACGTTAACTAGTGCACCGGAGTTAAAGCTTGATACAAACATCCGAAAAATATCGGATTTCTGCTAAATTTCAATGTCAAATTCAAACTAAAGGTAAAACAGTTGAAGCATATAAGAAACAACATATTGTACTTAGATAAAAGTTCAAAATGGACTAGAAAATCACAAAACCAAATAAAACATGTCGTCTTTTATTAAACAAATAATAGTAGAGTCTACTAAAGACATAGTCATTCTCATAAGCCTATTCTGCTACAGTTAACGTGTTATTCAAAGAAAAGTCTATGTAGTTGGAATTGAAGTCAATTGTTGAATATTTGGTTGCTTCCATAGTGGGAGTTGAGCACAAGTTAATGGGTATTGCACCAGCATTTTCTGTTCCTTGATTACTAACCAAATTTGGCTTAACGGTAAACAACATTAACAAATTTGAATTAAATGAAGCGTTTGCATCACAGGAATTCTATGTTATTAAAGCTTTAGGATTGAAAAATGCTTTAAAAGACGAGAAAGTTTATCCAAAAGGTGGTGCTATTACATTCGGTCACCCTTTAGACACTAGTGGATTAGGATGTTTAATAATTTTATAACATATTATGGAAGCCAGTCAGCTAGGTATTGTTTCAACGTGTTATTCGTTAAAGAGTAGAAATAGAGCTTAGGACTAATAAGAATTGAAATTTTGATAGTAAACAGCTGTAAAGGAAGAAAACTGAAGAAAAGAAAGGTGGTAATATCAATCGATTTAGAAAACCTCAAAATTAAAACAGAGAATAGGGAAAAACAAAATAAGAATGAATGAACTATTAATGAATGAGAGGAAGTACATGCTACACGCAAAAAATAATAAAGTAAGATCGGGGAAAACCAAAGAAAAAGAAAACAAATAAACGATAATAAAATATCCGATTATTCTGTAAGTTGTATAACAACCCAGTTTTGTTATTAAGGACAAGACGCAAAACAAAGACGAAGTAATTAAAAGAAGTTATCATAATTAAACGTAGAAAGTACTAGTGATAACACAAAACAAATAATATAATTAGAACAAACAAATAATCAGCATATTTTCCCTCTTTCTGAAGAAAATTAGAACACCAACAATAAGCAAAAAATTGCCCGAGAAATATCAGAAAAAATCAAATAAAAACAATAATAAAATATAAGGGATACTTAAAACAATTGTGAGAGAAAAGACAAGAATGGTTGTCATTTTAAGCATTCAAAAAGATTTTTTTAGATAAAACAGATAAAAACAAAAAGCAAGTACAAAAAAGCATTAAATAAAAACAAGTAAAAGTCAAAATCAAAAGAAAGATAGATAAGAAATGAGCATTAAAGCAATGATTGAAAAGTGGAAAAAAAAAACTTTAAATGAAAAATATAATACCCAAAGAAACAAAATGTTAGGTTAAAATACTATATTTATTTCTTCTTACCAAACAGACCTTTCTTCTTCTTCTTCTTTTCAGTAGCTTGACCAGTAGTAGTATAAGCAGGAGTTGGAGCAGGAGTTGGCTCAGGAACAGAAACTAGATTATTAGCATTACTTGATCCAGCAGCACCTTCATGTGAATGATCTGAGCCACCAGATGTATTACCATTACCATTAGCAAAACTTGCACCGCTTGAATTTCGTGAACTTGGTCCATTACTCAATGTTCTAGCATGTAATGCTGGAGGTTCCAAAGATTCATCCGATAACTGTTGTGCACCAGTACCATTACCTTGTTGTAAATTTCCTGAAGGACCAGTTGGATAACCACCATTGTATGCAGAATTACCATTAATTCCTAAGCCATTAGATCCTAAATTATTAGGTAATTGGGATTGTCTTCGGTTATAGTTGTTAGCACCTGAATTTGAGCTTTGTCTGGAACCAGAGCCTGGGAAACCAGGACCTTGGAAACCATTATTCATACCTGGCATACCTGGCATCATCGAATGTCTATTTAACATTGGATTTGGCATACCTCTTGTATCAGCAGCAGCCCCACCAATGAATGATTGGTTCAAATTAGTAGTGGATTTTCTATTTTTTCTCGAAGTTGGTTTGAATTGCCTTGGACCACTGCTACCAGGAACACCACCCATACTACTATTAAATGATTGGTCGTAATCCCAATTAGCATATGATGATTGCATGGTATGAGTTCTGCCTCCATTATTATATGCACCAGGACCAGCAGTAGCACCTAGACCCATATCACTAGCACCAAATGGAATTGAAGATTGTCTTCTATTTGTAGGATATGGTTGGTGTTGAGATTGGTAGTTTCTTTGTTGCTGTGGGAATATCTGCTGATTGTTTGGTAATCCTTGAGGTGGTAAACCGTGAGGCAGATTTTGAGATGGAATAAAATTAGGGGAAGAGGAACCATTGTTATTACCGTAATGTGGATTGTGAGTATCAACAGACAACATAGGTTTGCCACCGTTCCGACTCTGTGGTAATGGACCACTTTGCTGAGGTGGATATCCACCTTGTTGTGGGGGATAACCTTGTTGAGATGTATATCCTCCCTGTTGCGAAGGATATGCTTGTTGTTGTTGCGGAGACACTTGTTGTTGAGACTGCGGCGGATAACTTTGTTGATCTTGTTGTACTGGAGCTTGTTGTTGTTGTAATTGTTGTTGTAATTGTGGTTGAGCATAAGGATTTTGAGAAGGTTTTGGAAATTGCATTGCACCATTATTGACAGGAGGAGTTTGCTCAGCTAACTCGTAAGCATGCGCCATCTCAGATAATTCTGCTAAATCAGACTCTTCAACTTGCTGTTGTTGTTGGGAATAACCATTTGATTGTGGAATTTGTGCTTGTTGATCAGCTGTTGGAACAGCTCGCTGTTGAGGTAGAGGTTGAGGTGGAGGTTGATGTTGATGCTGACGTTGATACTGAGGTTGAGGTTGGCGATTTCCATTAGAATTAGCAACTGGGTTTTCTAATTGATTCTTAGCCTGTAACAACTCTTTTTCTTTTAATGCATTTTTCACCGACAATTCATCCTGTTGTAATTTCAACTGTTTAATATTTTCAGTGTTTCTTCTGAGCCAAAATGAGGAAGTCTCATTTTCTAAAGTGGAGAAATTATTAGAACATAATTGAGTCATGACAGCGTATAAGAATTCTAAATAAGGTGTTTTAACTTGATAATCATCAGCAATCAAAATTGGCTGTAATAATAGTAAATCTAAGCACAATTCATTTTGATTATAAAATTCGTAATACAATTTTGGAGCTTGAGCACAATCTGAAGATAAATCAGTAATTGGATATAACTGAGTCAGTCTATCTAACAGAGATGATTCGTTATCATAACTTTTGAATAATTTGCAACCCATTGTCTTAATAACAGTAATCACTTCTAAAACCAGACCACTAATTAAAGGTTTAGCTAAGATTTGTTCCTTCAAGTCAGCAGGGAAAGGTCTTTCAAATAAAATTGATAAAGGTTCGATAGCTATTTTTGGTAAAGCAAATTTCCACTGATAGGATAAAAATTCTAAAGGAGTGTTCAATTTATAAACATCAATTCCAGCACTTTCAAGTAAATCTGAAATTTTATTAATTAAATTGATATCAGAAGAAGAATATGAAGCATCAACACCACTTCTACCAACATAAACTAGCTCACTTTCCTTTTTGCTTTGGTAAATATTGTAAACATTTGAACCAGTCAGTCTGATATCAAAATCAGACATGATTGATAAAATCGGAACATCAACCTCTAATTGTAAAGACATCTTAACAAAAGGCTCTAAATTTACAAAATTAGTTGATTCAATAATGATAGTTGGGGTATAACCTTTATCGAATTGATCTTGAATTAATTTAGCCAATTTTGAAAATAAGTTAGATAGTTCTTGCAAAGAACTGGCTGAAACAAAGATGAAATCAAGTTTCGTGATCTGTTGGTTTGAAGCAGCATATAAATATTCATCCAAAGTTTGATAGGTGTTTTTCAAGGAATATCTCGAATTACCGAACTGAACTGAGGACCATTGGAAGGATTTGCTAAGTGTAGCATCAGGAGGTACATCTAACGAAGTTGAAACATAAGTTAAATTACAGGTTCTCGAGTTGAAAAGTCTCCAGTTGTAGAATGCAATATTTGGGTGAGAACCAATTGAAAGAATGTTGAAATTAGACATACTTGAAAGTGACCGGAACTTTGTGGAAGGGCACCAAAATTTCAAGTCAAATTTTAGATTTCAAAAGGAATCAAAAGAAAAGCACAGATCTTTTAGGGGAACTGAAGCTATTTGGAAAGGAAGTGTTTAGGTTCTAGCCTGGCACTATATGAGATAACGAGTGACAAAGGTTTGTTGAACTATTGTTGGAGGGAACCAGCACTCAGAGAAAAGAAAAGGACAAGCTAATCGAATCTAACTTAAAATAAATCACGACGTCGAGTTCGAGACCGAGAGGTTTTTGTATAAACACGTTAAGTTTTTTGTCAATTGGACCTGAGTACAATACAAGAAGAGTAAGCAAAGAGAACTTGATTAGATCAGCTTGTATAACAAGAAGAATCTATAATTAAAGAATAAGTGAACAAGAAGTCCACTAAGAAGAAAACTGGGAAAAGTAGGAAGACAGCACATATAATTACTTATTATTGGCATTGCATTGCGCCCCTTGCTTTTAAGTCGTCTCGTCTTCATTATACAATGAATTTGTTTCGAATTGGTGTACGCTTAGATTTAGTGCTCTTTTACATTTATCGTTTATCATTCTCTTTTCTCCTATTTCAAATACTAGATAAATACTGAATTCTGTAGTATAATACGAAAGTCTTCTTAACTTTATTATAATATGATTGTTAAGGAAATACCAGAATCCGCTACATTATTCGATTTCTATTTTTATTTCCGAGAACAACTTCCATTCTTAGAGAGATAAATCATTTACGTGTCAGTTTAGTCAGAACCAGAAATTAAATTTATTCTATCTAAAAGACAGATTAAGTTATATATATAAAAAATAGAGAAATTCAAATCATATTTTAAAAGGGTAAACTAAAATCATAAAATAAAAAAACAAAAGCTCAGATTTTACTGTCATTGTAATTTTAATCCTAGTCAATAAAATTTGAAATGACCCCCTTCATTGTATTACTAATTGGCGATATAACTATGTTGAAGTTAATTTGATTTTTTCAAGTTATATAAAGTATAGATCAAAAACTTGACTTGAGTCAATATTACATTTATATTCTACTGTAATCTACTATATCTATAATAATGACAATGACTTTATTTTAATAGATGAATCAATTGAATGTCTCGGTAAATAAAGATGTAAAGTATTATGGGTCAAGACTGATTTTGGGTAGATTTCTCGGAGAACCAAATCATCTAAAGGTTGATCAACAATATTTTATAAAAAGTCGTGTGCAGGACATAAAGCTTTTTTTTTCACTTCATTCACTCCTACACCTAAAACAAACCAATCTAATTTTCACTTTATTACCTTTTTCCTTCCATTTGATTTCTGGATATACAACAACATTCATTCTTTGGCGTCGTCTTGTCTGGTTTAATTTAACTCATAGTCAGGACTTGAAAGCTGGAGTGCTTTAATTTATTAAATGCAAATTGGGGTGGATGTTAGATGAATTTAAAGAATAATTTCTATTCAATCATGGATCTCCATTTGAATTTGGAAATTTCTTTAATATCAAGAGTGTATCTCCGTTTGGTGAGCAAAGCTCTGAACCTCTCGGTCATAATCTCTTGAACAGTTTATTCAGAATTTGGTAGTTGTAAAAATGAAATGTGTCGTGACAACCATATATATATCTTATACAACTATAAGTCATCCCACAATGACTTCTTCCTTTAATCTCATTTAAACCTCAACTTCTTAGTTTTTCTACTATTAGTATTACCATATAAGGCATCAAAAGCATTAATCTTCCTGTTTAAGTTTTTGCTTTTAGTCTTAGTATTTTCGTGATCCTTCTTAATCTTTAATTTTTCAGGAATTAATATTCCACATCTATAAATAAAACAGTCTAAACCATCAATCAACATATCATCATCATCTACTTCAAAATCACTGAAGAATTTGTTCAAGTTTCCAATCAAACTTGAGTTATCAATGGAAGAAACACTGCATAATTCGCCGATAATTAAATAATCTTTCAATTCATCATATGGTTTATCCACCAAAGTTATAAAAAACTCAAATTTAGAGTTATTATCTTTAACAGGATTAGTTGGATTATCAACTAAACATAGCAATCCTTTCTTACTAAACTTCTGACTTTTGATGTTTTCCAAATACTCATTATTATCAACAAACTCAAATCCATTTAGTTTTCGAAGTGTATCATTTGATCGTTTTGTAATTCGTCCTAATTGGATCAAGTATTCAGGTGTGATCACTCTTGTGACTTGACTTTTCTTATAACTTATCACAGGTAATGATTGTAATTCTAATTGTCCATTAATCAATGGAGTCCCAGTAAGTAAGTTCATGAAATTGCTTGTGGTTTTAGGTAATTTATTTACAAATAGCCTAAATGACAATGTAATTGAACTATTTAACGAATTCTTTAGCTTGATGAAACAAAGCTCAGTCTCCTTTGATGGAAGTTGTTCTTGATCTTTGTGGGATGATAATACTGATATTTGGGTACTTGCAGTTCTATTCAATTCTTCCATTATATTCTAATGTGTTCCATTAAATACTTTCAGTGTCTAAGTAGTTCGATCTTTTGGATTATTTAGTAATAGTATACGAATACTGACAAAAACAAGAGTGTTCTATTAACAATTTGTGGCGCTAGTAGGAAGTAACGAAGTATGTTGATATGAGCAAATAACACAACAACGAACTGGGCGGCAAAATAAATATAGCGTGAGTTCCGCTTTTCTTTGGGCCTTTTTCTTCTTTACCAACAACAAATGTATGATACTTTAAAGATAATCATATAACTCAAACAAATCACAACATAAAAGAATGGCCGATAAACACTATCAGTTCAACGTTAAAATGGCCTGTGAAGGTTGTTCAGGTGCTGTCAATAAAGTTCTAAACAAGCTGAATGGCGTTAAATTTGTCAATATTTCATTAGAGAAACAATCTGTTGATGTTATTACTGCCGATTCGGTGTCTTACGATGAAGTTTATCAAGCTATTCAAAAGACTGGTAAGGAGATTCATGGAGGTAACGTGATTGCATAGGTAGGAAGAAGAAGTTGTTACTTTTTTTGTAGTTATTCTTTTCTCCTATTTTTCGATCTATTGACATTTAGATTAACACACATTTTACTTTAGTATGATATTATCAATTACTATTATGAAAATCTAGTGGAGTTATTATATATATATATTTCATATATTCGTTAGCGTTGTTTCAATTCAAATTATTACATGCAGATTCCTCCAAAAATCAAAATATATTAATGTACACAAATTTCACGCAAAATAAAGAAGTAGAATATCAAAAGAAAGCATATACTTGAAAGTAAATGGCAGTAAAAGTATATTAAATAAATTAAGATAATTAAGAAACATAATAATGAAAGTTTTTTTTATAAATTAGAAAAATGACATGCATGCAGTGAATCTGTTTTTTTTTCACACCCAATCCGTATTAACCATTTCATAGACCCCATCATGATCCTTAATAGAGTTCTTATAATCGTCATATCTGTATCTGAGAATGCCACCTACCGAACTATCTCCAATTCCAACATTTAAAACCTCCCCAAATCCATCATCGTCCAATTCAAATTCCAATCCTGCAACCTTTCCAAAAAAATTAATATTCTGATAACATTCATTAACTTCATAGTCATTCATTAATTTATTTAAATCAACTAAGTATGCATTATCGATCGACTCAGCGAAACATAGCTTATCACCAAATTTATTAAATTTTAAGTTTCTAATTGCTCCATGATTACATCCAGATAACGTAATCAATTCCTGTTCCAAGTTTCTAAAATCGTAAAATTTCACTAAGCCATCTTGATTACCTGATGTCATTAAATTTCCATCGATGTTCCAATCACATGCAAATCCATAGTCTAAATGGTTACCAAACATCAGCAAATTTGAGTTTCTTGGTTCTCGTTTATCTAAAACCATGCATCTAGTTGAGTCGCCAACCATCATTATTAAATTATCATTTGTAGGATTCTCACAAGCACAATTTATTGGAAATTCCAATACTATATTTCTTGTTATTTTTTTCTTTAAAAAATCATAAAATCGAAGTCGTTTATCATTGGACGCTATAGCCAATTCATTTGTTGGATCTGATTTCGAAGGTAAGATATAATTCGTTATTCCATTTATTTCATAACTCAGCCGATCTTCTTGAGTCATTTGAGTCTCAGGAAAATATAAATTAATTGATCCATTAACAGATCCCGAACAAATATAATTGTAGTTTGATGTTAATGTAGAAATCTTAAAAGTCGGGTTATACTCCATAGCAACACTCGTTTCGTTATTCATTGTATCTAAATTCATTAATTGAAATATGCCATCATCATTCTCTATTGGATAATAAACTGAATTGTGGTCCAATGAGGTGATCAAATTCCGAAGTTGGAAATGTATAAGTCGTGGTTTAGGCATCGAGTAAAATTTATCAAATTCAAAAATCGTATTGTTGATTTGTCTTAATTTAAAGTCAATTTGGGGTTTAGCACGTTCTATTGAATTCTCTAAACTTGTATAACTTTTAAAAGCGTTCATTCTTTGATGAATCATTTTGTATCTCATGTAATCATCCTCCCATATGATGCCTTGGGTATCCATTATTTTACCGTCAGGGTGTTCTTCAGCAACAGATGTGATCAAATCTTTATCAACTATACCTTGTGAAAACTCATCCAAGATATTATTTCTAGAATTGAAATTCCGTAATAAAGATTTTAATTCATGAAAGGACTTAAACTCGCATTGGTTATCGTTTATTGAAGCGTATATAAATTCAAATAAGTCATTCTCTAGTTCGTATTCCCCAGTACCAGTAATATCAGTCTGGCCAAATAGTTGCTGACTAAACAGCCTGGATATAGTCTGAAATTGGTTAGCTGTTAGATGACTTGATTCTAAGGGATGTTGCATGTTTATCTCTCACTCTTATAAATAACTACTGATCAACTTGTTGTAGGAAAAACTTTTTAAAAGTTCAAATTCAGAGGAGTGGGGACAGAGAAAATTCAAGAAATGTACTCTTAGATAGACTGAAATATTGAAACTAAAAACTATGGATAAAATGGTTGTGTTTTGTGTTACTACTGAAGTACAACAAGAGCGTACTCTATGGGAGCATTTTGGTTTTATTTTATTTTATTTGTGGTTTCTGATTTGGGTGGTGCTCTAGATTTTTAACACCGCAGTGCGACGATTTGATTCGAAGACTGAGTCCACCGAGCACGGAGAGGTTGTATGTATACCTTTTACCGTCCAGTGACCCACTTTCAATATTTTATTTCTTTATTTTGTTTTATTCCAATTCGTTTTTAAGGGTTTCAAAGTACCATCAACATAAATTTTTCTGAAAATAGCTACATGTCACAAGATCAGACACAGTCAGTAAAAGAAATCAGCTCGAAAACTGTTGAAACGATAATTCCACAAGCTGGAATGACTACAGCACAAATCACTATCTCAGAAAAAACTTCATATGGAAGAGCATTTATACATTTCATTCAATCAGAGCCAACAGTTTCACTACTTTGTGGTGGTATTGCAGGTGCACTGTCTAGAACTGCAGTTTCTCCGATGGAAAGAGTGAAAGTGTTATATCAAGTTCAGGGACCTTCAGCATCATATAATAAAGGTGTTCTTTCTACAGTTTATCAAGTCTTTAAAGAAGAAGGTTATAAAGGATTGTTCAGAGGAAATGGTATTAATTGTATAAGAATTGTACCTTATACCGCTGTCCAATATTCCGTGTATCAGGAAATGAAAAAAGTCTTGAAGACGGAAGATGGTGAGTTAACAACTGGAAATAAATTGATTGCTGGTTCTGTAGGAGGCTTCCTTTCTGTGCTGGCTACCTATCCTATGGATTTAGTGAAAACTAGATTATCGATTCAGACCGCTAAAAAGCTAAACAATCTAAGTAATGTAAATGTTCAGGAAACAGTTGAAAAGAAACCGCCTGGGATGTTCAAAAATATATCCCAAATCTATAGATATGAAGGTGGATTTTTAGCTTTATATAGGGGTTTCATACCAACTTCATTAGGTGTGGCGCCATATGTTGCTTTAAATTTTACAATTTATGAAAAGATAAAAGAACAGTTTCCTAAACATTTACAAACTCATCCTCTGGTTATGTTGACAGCAGGTTCATTATCAGGCGGTATAGGGCAAAGTTTGATATATCCTCTGGATATTTTGAGAAGAAGGTTCCAGGTTGCTACTTTATCTGGAGGCTCGATGGGGTTTAAATATAATTCTACCTTAGATGCTTTATTTAAAATTGTTAAACACGAGGGTTATACCGGTCTATACAAAGGGTGGACTGCCAATATGTGGAAAATCATGCCCAGTATGGCTATCCAATGGGCTTCTTATGATTGTATCAAAAAGATATTAGTAGAATTGTAGACATATTCTTGTTTACAATTGCATATTCACCTGTCGGGACAATTGTTTTTGTTCAGAGATCTAGAAATATTTTAGAAACCAGAATTAGATTGTGATTGTACAATGGTTTTTTGTTAATGGATATACAGAAGTTCGAACTTGTTTATATGCGAACAATTATTATTCAGGTAGTTTTGTTATATTTTTACTTTCAAAACATCTATAAATTTTCAATTTCTTTCATGTTTACTTATGCAAGTAGTTACTTGTATATTGTATATTTTTAATATTTTATAGCAGTGTACTATCTATTCAATAACGAAAATATTGACCTACTTGAACAAGTTTAATTATTTAACATCAAGAGTCGAGAACCAAAGATAAAGTTAATCACTCAACCAAAATGCCAAATTAAACCGACTTTAGGTACCGGTGCACCACAACGGCTTAGTTTAAATCCTGTTTTGACGAACAGGTTCAATATCTTTTCATAGTTCGGCGGAACGAAATGTATCTGTTGGTAGAGAAGAAAACCAATAGTTGGTTCCAAATTTTAGATAATGCAAATGCATGAAACAATTAACGAAAACAATTAACGAAAACAATTAACGAAAATGACAATTAACGAAAAGAACAATTTAACAAAATAAATTGTCGATAAGATTTATATGAAGATCTCGGCTATCACCTATATTAACATTTTACATCAAGAAATAATGTGATATAAATTTTGTAATTTTGGGGTAATGATATCCATCCTATATCCATACCCATTTTCTTCTGAAACCAGGTATTAAATAGACCCAAACTTTGCTCATTAAGATGAGATCCAAATTAATTGTTATCATGATCGCATACTATTTTTTTGAAGTATAAGCTAGTCTAATACGGTAACTCATATTCATAAAATTTTAACATATGGAGAAGCAAAAATTAATTTACAGCTACCATCGATAATCTTTTTATGACCTGGTTTAGATATGATTAGTATATCTAACTGGAAATGTTAGATATACATGACTTTAGCAATCAAATAAAAATTTACATCACATAAGTGACATAATCAATATATCTGCATCTGATAATAAAGAGCTTGAACTGATAACCAGATTTGGAAAGACTGCCTCATCGGAATACTCCTCTCTATTTCCTAAACTTATTAAGTATGAAGGCCATATCGTAATTAAATTAATCAATAGATTCTCCACGCACAATTGGATTCATGTAAGTGACTGTATGTCTAATCTATACTTTCTTCTATTCAGAAAATTCTCTTTCCAATTTGAAGTTTATTTCTCATTTAAATCTATATCTGAGTTTTCTCTATAAAAAGATGGATCAGCCTTTGTGACATCACAATAATATGATATTTAATATTTGTTACAATCCATTATCACAATACCAGAAATTTAGGCATAGAAATATATAGCTCAACTCTAAACAATTTTAAAGAGATTAAACTGCATGAATTAATCAATACAATTGATGGCAACCCTAAGTAAATAAGAGCTTGTATTTACCAGAACAATGTTATATCACGTGACAACCATATTCCTAGCAATATATTATTTACTGATATAATAATTCCAAATATTTACGGCATTATCCACATTAGACCTTTCATTTTTTTCTATTTTAATTAGCCTTGTATATTCAATGTTGCAATTATATAAATCGATTATTATATAGTGGTAAAATAGTTTATTGAATAAATTGGTATTTTTGATAATTTACTTGACAAACTTTTTACTAGTAATTATTTCAAGAGCCCATAATCTTGGATTACATGCAGCAATCATTTAACGTTACAACTGGTATCGGAAAAAAGAATCTATCATTAAAACTATTGCATATTGCCTTAAGTTGTTATAACCGATCTTAAACCATTCATTTATTATTAGGGGAAATAAAATTTATAGTTTCCGGTATTCACAAATAATTTAATTTGTTATATTTTTCTTTTTAGTTTTATTTTTTAATATATTTTTTTCAAAAAAACTTAATCGATGAATCAGGAGTTATGCATAAAAAAGGAAATTTAATTTGAATATTGTTGAATTTTTGAAGTTGTTATACAAAATAATAATGAAGGTTCATAAATAAATACTTTATATGAAAACTCTAGCATATTATAAAACGATAATAATAAAGCTTGATCGATAAACCGTAATACTATTCATCATATATGGCATCATCCGGTCGGAAACGTTTATGTAAACGGCCCGCGCCGTAATCGATAAGGGCACTTTCGTTTCTTTTTGCTGTTAATATGATTTTTAAAAAGCCAATTCTTTTGACGTATCAAAAGCTGTTAAATAATTGGATGAGTGGCTTCAATAATTCCTTTCCTCGATCAAAATCCTGTATTACAATGCATATTGGTAGCAAGACGAAATTGAAATTGATAATTTAATAAGTAACAAATAACTGGGTTGTTATTGGTGTCTTTTAGTGCAAAGCCCAAGATAGCGGGAACATACATGGACCCCTAATTAGTACAGGGCATACTTTTTTTCTTTTAAAAAAAAGTGCGTGTTGTCTACGTCGGTCGTGCTCAGATAAGATGTTAAAGAGAATTATTTTTACTTAAATATCGCTTCTTCCCAAATTTTATTTAGATAATCTTGGATTAACTATCCCTTGTTATTTTCTTGATCAATTGGATCTCCTCTCCCTTTAGAACATTATTTCTTTATAAAGATACCAAATTAAATTATCATGTCTGATATTGAAAAGAAAAGAGAAGGTTCTCTTTCTGATGGACCGTTTACGCAAGAATCTACTCAAGTTGAAAAAAGTAAACTCACTGGCATCTATGCTAACATAATGGAGATGTTAAACGGTGAGACCAGAGGTATTGAAAAAATTCCTGAAGAAGAAAAGGTTCACACTTCAGTTTGGGCTGCCTCTACTATGTGGTTATCTGCTAATTTGGTTATTGCTACCTTCTCATTGGGTGCTTTGTCATATTCTGTCTTTAATTTAGATTTCGGTACTGCTGTTTTAACAATTGTTTTCTTCAATATTTTAGGTGCTTTACCTGTTGCATTCTACTCCGTGGCAGGTGCTAAGATGGGATTAAGACAGATGGTTTTAAGTAGATACTTAGTTGGTGATTTAGCTATGAGAATTTTTGCTTTTATCAACTGTGTTGCCTGTGTTGGTTGGGGTGCCGTTAATATCATGTCCTCTGCCCAATTGTTACATATTGTGAATGGTGGAGCTTTACCACCTTGGGCTGGATGTCTTATTTTAGTCATTTGTACCATTCTTGTCACCTTTTTTGGTTATAATGTTATTCATGCTTATGAAAAATGGTCTTGGATTCCAAATTTATCTGTTTTCATTGCTATAATTTGTAGATTATCAATGGATGGTGTTTTCGAAGCTGGTTTACCTCAAGATGATGGCACTTACAAAACTTGGGGTTCTGGTGTTGATCAAGCTGCTGGTGTTTTGTCTTTTGGTGGTACCATCTTTGGTTTCGCTGCTGGTTGGACTACTTATGCTGCTGATTATACTGTTTACATGAGAAGTGATTTGAACAAGTACAAGATTTTCTTTGGTGTTTTACTCGGTTTAGTTACCCCCTTGATTTTCACTATGGTTTTAGGTGCTGCTGCTATCACCGGTATTAAGACTAATGAGAAATATGCGACCTGGTATGACAAATATTCGATTGGTGGTTTGGTTTATGCCATTTTATGTCAGGATTCCTTACACAGATTTGGTGAATTCTTATCAGTTGTTTTAGCCATGTCTACTGTTTGTAACAACATTCCAAATATGTACTCTATTGCTATGGGTGCTCAAGCTTTCTGGTCTCCATTAGCTAGAATTCCAAGAGTTGTGTGGACTTTAGTTGGTAACTGTTTGACATTAGCGATCTGTATTCCAGCCTACTATCAATTCGAAGACGTTATGGAAAATTTTATGAACTTAATTGGTTACTATTTGGCCATCTATGATGCTATTTCTCTCTCTGAACACTTCATTTACTTAAAGGGTTTCAGTGGTTACAACTTAGATATTTACAATGATAAGTCTAAGTTAAACCCAGGTTATGCAGGTACATTTGCTTTTTGTTGTGGTGCTGCTGGTGTCGTTATTGGTATGGACCAAACTTGGTACGTTGGTGCTATTGCTAAAAAGATTGGTGATTTTGGTGGTGATATTGGTTTCGAATTGGCTGCAAGTTTCGCTTTTATTGCTTACAACTTTACAAGACCATTTGAGAAAAAATACTTTGGACGTTAAATCACCTTAATGTTTAAATATTTTGTTGAATTTCGTTCTCTGCAAGTCACTCTTGTATTTAAGTTTTTCTAACCTGATTAACTTATTTGTACTTTTTGTTATTGTGTTTATATTCTTTTCTTTTGGGTTTTCTTTACTTTTACTTAATTAATTCTAGTTTTTTTAATTTTCTTTTTGACCTGTAGATCGATCTCGGCTTAAACTCATGCATTTCATCCGATGTTAAATGGTGATTAGATAAAATTTGATGATTCGAATAAAGAAAGTGAAACTCTCTCTTTAAAATCAATCGATCGACCGATCAACTTAAATAGCTCGCGGCGAATTGAAACGAGACGAGACGACGGCAGGTGCCGTGGATTTGAGAGAAGGCAACAACAACCTTGGCTTATCTTATATCAAGATACATTTTAACAATTATACATTATAGGAATCCGTAAAGGTATGAATCATCATCATCAGCAGCAGCAGCAGCAGCAGCAGCAGCAGCAGCAGCAGCAACATCAACAACAACAACCACAAGGTTTCCAGCCACAGGGCTTTCAACCGCAGGGTTTCCAACCACAAAACCAACAACAGCAGCAACATTTACTGCAATTACAGCAACAACCATTACAATCCATCGAAGTTGAAAATCATGATACTCTGCTACAACTTGTGGACGACTTATTATTAGTGATTCTAGAGAACAAAAAATTGAAGGACCAAATTTGGAGAGACATAGATAGTATATCCAATAACCTTACTTCAGGCTCTGAACCTTCAGAGATGGATCATCCTGGTGCTTTTAAATATCAAACTGAGTTAAAGAAAATCAGATATTCCACTAAATCGCCATTAATTGACTCGAAAACATCTAACAACTCAAATAACAGTGCAAGATCTTTATTCAGTGAAATAAAATCAAAAGTTGCGTCTACCAGTTCATCTTCAACATGTGTTGACAGTGATAATGAAAATGAGTCTAAAAGAAAAATAATCTTACAATTAGAAAAAGAAAATGATGGATTAATGCAAATTTTAAAGGATAGAAAAACCTATAATAAAGAATTGGTAAAAACTCTAGATAACTACGAGGATAGTTTCAAAACGATTACAGAAAGCATAGCTACAAGGCATATCAAAGTTAACAGAAAACAATTAGATAAACAAGAAGACTATAAAAATAATTTACTTGAACAAGAGGGTGAAATGTATTCAAAGTATCAAGAATTAGTTGAGCTAGAGAAACATTCCATGATACTATATCAGCAACTACGGCCGATCTTTGAAGTTGCTAATAAATTTGATGCTGAAAAAAAGGAAATTAATTAACGATTGTCTTTCATTGCTATATATTTATTTTGTTAACCTATCTAACTAATAAACCAGTTACATGCGATTATATCTTTACTGTTTTTATCTCCTGCACCAAATAGCATGTTCTCTATATTACCATAATCTTTCTCAATTGAATCAGGTAAGTCATCTTCCCATGTTAGTTCTAAAGCATTGCTTTTCAAAAGAGAATCTTTAGTTGTTTGCCATGAAAATCTAATATTTTGATCCCATCCAAATAGTGGATCCACTTCACCATTTAGCCATCTTGAAGTATTTGGATCAGATGGATACCCAGAACCCCAATTTCCTGTACCTTCTGGTTTGGATAAATCTAAATGAATGTCTCTAGTAACTTTTGCAGCAATAGAAGCAGTTGAAACTATTGGAAAAAGTGAATCTGCTTTTTTGGTTACTGTGATCGCAATTTGTGGAAATATAGTTTGTAATTTTTTTTGATAGGTTATTGGCGGCCCAACTGTATCAACGTAAACTTCTTTTAGATTAACTTCTTGTTTTAAAATGCCTTGAATTAGTCCAATTGTTGTATCATGTGCTTGCTCATTTAAATTGTAATTACCTATTGATTTTGGTTTGAGCATTCCGGACGAAATATCACGAGCAGTTAAAGAAGTTGTGGCCCACCCAACGTTTCGAAATAGTTCATGCCCTGATTCACACATTAATTTTAATAAATGTTTTCTAACTGGGTCAGTTAATGTTTTAGAATCTGCAAAACCGTATTTTTTTAGTTCACTTGAATAAGATTTAAGACAATATGAAATACCATAAACCATAGGACCTAAAACTGGACCTCTACCTGCTTCATCAACTCCTAGAATGACAGCTTCCTCTGGGTTTGATTTTATTTCTTCTGGAATTGGAGAATAGTATGAATTACTTGCTGGTGAGACTGGTGGAATCACTGAAGGAGGAACAAAGTTGAGAAATTCTGGTTCAAGTTCTTGTTTAGCTTTTTTCGTCTTTGGTGGCATTGGAAATATTGAATCTATTTTCTAGTATACCTTGGTATTAGAGTTACTTCAACGGTCATATATAGTTATATGTATCTTACTTTATGTGGAAACGCGTACGCGTAATTCTAAAGAGAAAATATACTATACGGTTAATGTAGCCAAGATCTATAACAGGCTACAATTTCCGGATTATGCGTCAGATTTTCTTTTAAAACATGCAAAGAGTTATTAAATGAACTTCTAAAAAAACGTATATATAAATAATAATAGTGTACATTAGAAAAAAAAGAGATGAAAGAAAACTTGAATATTAATGATATATTTTTTTGAAGTTTAAGCGGTATTTGAAGCAATATTGATCATCGGTTCTTCTTCGTATTCAATTTCAATTCTTGGTCTCTTTCTTTTCTTTTGTTTAGCCTTTTCATCATCATCATCGGATTCTTCATCCTCGTCATCAGAGTCTTCTCCGGAAGAAGCATCTAACCATTTTTCTAAATCTTCCATATCAACTAATTCATCATCATCTTCGTCACCTTCAACATATTCGACTTCGCCAACATCAGATTCATCTTCTTCATCTTCACTTTCAAGTTCAACTTCATCTTCATCATCATCATCTTCTTCTTCATCTTTGTTTTCAACTTTACCTAAGATCTTTTTCCATATTTTTTCATCGACATTTAGTGGTTTGTCACCATATGCACCAGATTTTAATCTTTCCAATAGTTCTTTTTCAATTGCTTTCTCTATTCTGGCAGCAGCTAAAGCTTTTCTTTCTCTTGTTTCTTCCCTTCTCTTGACTTTATGTTTCACTCCCACGTAATGTCTTTCATCTTCTCTTAATGCTAATCTTCTTTCAGTTATAGCAACTTGAGTCAATCTAGTTAATCTTTGTTTACACTTATGAATTAAGAATTTATTCCAATAAATTAAATTATCATCCACCTGACTTAGTGCCTTTTTGTAATTTTTACTTAGTTTAATTCTTTCCCAAGTATTCTTAGGCATGTGTGCTCTTTCAGCCGTTTTCATATAAAGATATAATTTACCATCAACATTTTTAACTGTAGCATATCTAGCATTGGCTAATGGACAAGATTGCCTAGAACATAGACCTGTAACATTGAATTCATTTCTACAAAAATTTTGGTCCTTTGTAGTCTTAATTTTAAAAGCACAAAATTGTTGATTTATAACTTGCCAAATAACCTAAAAGAAAAATGAGATAGCATGTTAGTAAGATTCTATCTAATTATCTAATTGTAGTGCATTAAACCATGAGCTTATTTGCGGGGATCAATACTCACTTCGTCAGACATCACTGGTATATATTATTGATAGAAAAATTAAATATTTGAGTTACAAACTGTTAACAAAGTAAACTCATAATAGGCAGTTATCTGTAGGAAAATTTTAAAAATACTTAAAAAAAAAATCTGAAGAAAATTATTGTGTGATCCACGACATGGATCTCAATACACAGCCATGGATTACAATCAAGTTCCCCTCGCGTCAAATCAAAAAGCAGGAAGCAGTCATCACCTTTAGAAAGTTGTATTTGTAATGCAGACATAGTTTCACAAAAGTAAAAAGTAGGATTCAGAAGGGAGAAGTACAAAATATAAAGGAGGGTGACATAAGATTACAAAAAATTGTAGAATTAAAGTATAGTGAATGCATGTTGTCTAGTATAGTGAGTGCGTGTTGTCCAAACAATTCAAAGAGTTATAGCATCAAATCTTTCGTCAATAGTCTTTTGCTCTTTGATGTATTTCAACGTACGTTCAAAATGTTTCCATGTGATTTCCAATCCGTCATCCATTTTCTTGTTTGAAGAACCAGAAGCACTACCGACACCAGTTCCTAGAGCACCGACAGTTTTAAAATTATTTGAGATTAACTCAATTAAACCATTTAAGTATTTAGTATTAATCAGTTCATTGCCATGGATAAAATAGTACAATGATTGATTTAAAATTTCGATAAATAATTCTAATGAAACATTGTTATCTAGGATTGAGTCAGCTGTACGCAATGCTTTTTGTAAGCATTCCAAAACACGCTTATCATCCTTCTTTAATGTCACATGTTGTGGTATACCAGATTCTCCATCTGAGGATGGCTCTTCATCAATTTCTAAAATAACCCACCAGAGATGTGAGGCTGAATAAACTGCTCTACATTGATCAGTTTTCTTCAATAATTTTGAGCCGTATAATGTTGCTTTGGTAATTAATTTATTATAGTTTTCTAAATTTAATTCAATCATTTTTTGTGATGAAATTAGCTTATTGTAAATATTAAGTAGGCATTGATATTGTAATCTTGAATCAACAATTGCTTGTTCATATAAGACAAATGAATCAATAAAGAAGTCATAGGCAATATCAACAAGTGATATTTCATCTGCAGCTTCAGTTGTTATTAAATTTAAATTTAAACAAACTAATGGACTTATTGAGTATTCAGTCATTTCATTTATTAAGCCAGATATAAACTTGAAAAAAATGGCAATTTTTAATTTTTGCTGTTTAGTTTCAACTTTCTTAACCAAGTTCAATTTTCTGATTAGACGTAATATACATGAAACTAATGTTGGATAAGTATATTTAGTTCTGAATTTACCTAAACTTAAGTATAATCTAGCCTGTTTCAATAATTCAAAATGTTTATATGGATTTTTGTTGTATAATAAATGAATAAATTTCGCTAATTTTTCTTGTTGTAAAACAGTTTCTATTGAATCAATAGTATCTTCGTTATTTATAGCAGAACCACTACCAAATAATGTTGTAGACATGACTGATTTATTTTCTAATCCCAACTTTTTAATTGTTGGATCTTCATGCACTATGATGACAGTTCTTAGTATTTCAAAAACTTTATTGACCTGATCAATTTCTGTGATTTTAATTTGTTTATCTAAAAATTTATTAATTATTTCCAAACAAACTGAAATTTTTGTAGTATATTTTTGTAAATTAAAGAATTCCAAATACGTTGGTCCTAATTCAAGTAATGCTTTTGCATCTTTACAAGTATCAACAGGTATCAATAACAATAACTTCCAATATGAATTGTCTTCAAGACTACCGGATTCATCAATTTCTCTGAATTTCTCGGACGCGTAATAATAGATTGAATTGATATTATCATAATTGTGAGGATAATACACAATAGAGAGTCTAGTTAAGACTTCTAAAATTGAACAGAAGTCTTCACCTGTCAAATCTGGTCTTAGTTCATTTAATTTAGTAATAAAGTCAATGAATTTATCAAATATATCAGCTAAATGTAAAGTGTCAAATTGTTCAATAAAGTCAGGTTCTCTTCCCTTATAATCAATCAGCCTATCAATTAAAGTAATTAGAATTCTTTTCATACTTACTTCAGGATTTAGCTTCAAAGTAGCTTCAAAGAAGTCATCTAAAGTAATTAAATGAAAGTCATCTGGAAAAACTTGGATAATAACGTCCAATAAATATTCCTGAGCAATAACATCTCTACATTGGATAATTTGTTCTAATAAAGTTGGTAGAACCGAATTCTTGTAATAAGCTTTGTCAATCTCATCTAATTGAGATAATCTAACTAAATTGGAACCAACTAAAATTTGCAATTCCTGTCTTTCTTTGATTCTTTTTTGTCTTTCTGACGAATGTCCCTGATGTTGTAATCTAACCCATAATTTGTTCATTTCAATGAAATTTGTAATAATAAATTGGATAGAATCTGTTAAATCACCAGTCAATTCTTTTGAGTCTTGCTTGAAAGAAGTTGGTAATAAATCTTTGGTTCTTTGAGAAAGGAAATATCTTAAAAATAAACCTCTAATTGGATGCTGAACACCACGACACATTTCCATCATATCTTTCATGATTTCCTTAATTGGTGCATCTTTAACAGACATATAAACAGTACCCATTGTGATCATTAAATATAATCTTGGGACGATATTACCCGCATATTGAACTAGTTCATACAAATCAGCTAAATGATTATTTGGATGATTGTCTTTTAAATAATCAGATAGATATTCCAAGCCGTCAAACGCTAGAATATATAATTCATAATACTGCTTTGGAGTTAAAAACTTGGTTCTAAGTTCACCTAAGAACGTGGAGGCATGTTTTAAAGCATCCATAAATTTGTTTTTGGATTCAAGACATCTTCTCATCTGTACAATTTGTTGCCTTATCACTGTAGAAGAGTTCTCCAAAACCTTTTTCTGCTCTTCTGGAGATATATTTGAGGACGTATTTTGCATTTCTCGTGTTTCAATAGATTTTGTGGAGAAACAACTACAATGGTAGATGTAATTGTGTAAAGTGTGTTATATCAGCACCGTTAAAACCCGATAGGTAACTTTAAATGGTTAACAGCTACTTTTCCCACAGAAACGAACACAGTTCACCTAAGAGGCCAACTAGTCAACCCATATATGGTGCACGGGTGAAATATGTATTTTTTCAGACCGCATCAATTTCATTAATTGCAGCTCCGTTTCTAACTGTTATCTCGAAGTCAATCACAGGACCCTTTTTATTGCATTACTTCATATTATATACATATTCTTTATCAGAATATTCTGAAAATTATATCATTTTTTTTCTCTTTAATCATATCAAAGACTCTAGTCATTATTTAATTTTCTCTTGATCATATATACTCCACGTTTTAGCAACACATGAAATTGAATAAAGGTCACATATTTTTATCTTTGGTGGAAATCACCTCTGCCTTCAACACAGATTTCTTGTCTAATTCTTTTGATAGACTTCAAAATGTTTTCCAATTCAATTCTTTCCATGAGCAAAATTCATCATCCAATTCTCACAAAATTAACACATATTCTGAAGAGTTTCTCAACTCTATAAATCAAGCTAAAATTAATGTTGCTTCGAATTCTGATTTTTACCATTATTCTGAGATTCCAAAAGAAGAATTACCATTTGATGTTGAAAAATATATGAATCAATACGTGATAAGGTTACATGATTGGCAGTTAGACTCATCCAGGGAGTCAATTATTATAAGTGCTAAGGAATTACAGCTAGATATCTGGGAAACATCCAAAACTAATAAATTTGTAGATATTGAAGTTACCCAAGGTGAAGGTTTGGATTTATTTCAACGTATCTTTGAAACTAATCCGAATACTGAATTCAAGTTCGATCTAATGGTTCACGATTTACCCCAAACTATTTTTGAAACATTACCTATTGCCGATAAGAATTATAATAATGAAAAAGAAGAGTTGAGTGATCCTAAAACTTTTGGCACAGATTTGTTTTTCAAACAATATCGTGATTTAGCCACCATCTATAATTGGTTTGATCTTCTAGCTCAAACTTATCCTCAATTGTTAACCCTTGAATGGATTGGTCAAACTTTTGAGGGGCGTGATATTAAAGCTTTAAGATTAACTGCTCATAAAGAGAATAATGAAGACAAAGTTAAAACTGTTGTCATTACCGGTGGCTTACATGCCAGAGAATGGGTCGGTGTTTCTACTACATGTTACATTTTGAGTCGTTTCTTAAGCGACTATGAAGCTGACAAAAAGAAAGTTCATCGTTATTTAAAAAACTTGGATTTCTTGTTTTTACCAGTCATGAACCCAGATGGTTATGATTATAGTTGGAATGAAGATAGATTATGGAGAAAGAACAGACAAGAGACGTACAATCCAAGATGTTTTGGTATCGATATTGATCATTCCTTTGACTATCACTTTACTAAATCTGAAGAATCATCTTGTAGTGAAGACTATGCTGGTGAAGGTGCTTTTGAGAGTTTAGAAAGTTATTCCTGGGATAATTATTTAAATGAAACTAAGCACGACCACCCAATTTATGGCTACATTGATTTACATTCTTATGCTCAAGAAGTTTTGTACCCATACGCTTACACATGCAATCAAGCTCCAAGAGATAAGGAAAATTTACTAGAATTAGCATACGGTTTATCACAATCAATTAGATTACGCTCTGGTAAGAACTACGGCGTTGTAAGCGCATGTGAAGATAAAGGTGCTGATTTACTTCCAAGTATGGGTGCTGGTTCAGCCTTGGATTATATGTATCACAATAAGGCACATTGGGCATTTGTTTTGAAACTTAGAGATTCTGGTTCACACGGTTTCTTATTGCCTGCAAAATATATTGTCCCCGTTGGAAAAGAAATCTACGACTCTATCAAGTATTTTGCTCAGTTTGTTTTGAGTGATGATTGATTTTCTTTTTTTGCTTTTCGAAATTTGTTTGCTCATCTTTTATTTCCCTCTCATTACTTTAAAATATTCTCTCGTATCATTTACATTTTCATTACATTTCTTTACTTTACTTTAGATATCGTTGATATGAAGTTACTATTTCATTAAAAAGGGTTAGGGTAAATATAATGAACATCAAAACAATGTAGCACTTACTTTAAGCATATGAGATTTAAAGCTTGAAACAATTTCACGACTAGAAAAAAAAACTCTTAAAAATGCCTAATTATTAAGTAGAAGATATAGGTAATGGCTGACCTTTTTTAACCATAGAAGTGATCAATTCAAAAACAACTTGAGCAGCATTGGTGGCAGTAACTTCTGCATTATCAAACTGAGGCGAAACCTCTAACATATCAGCACCAACTAAATTCAAACCAAGATGTCTTAATATATATATTAATTCCCTTGGTAGTAATCCACCAGGTTCATTAGAGCCAGAACTGGTACCAGAAACATTACCAGCATCCAAACAATCAATATCAACTGAAATATAAGTTGGCATATTTTGCGGAATTCTTTCTTGGATTTCAGAAACAATTTTTTTCAGGCCTTCAATACCATTAATCCAAGTTTCCTCACTTGAATATCTTTTCCAACCATGCTTTGTTCCATCTTCAAAATCCTGCCAACCGTGACCAGAAATTCTAGTTCTGATACCAATGTGGACATTATTATCATCCGAAAGTAACCCTTCATTTCTGGCCATCCACAACATTGAACCATGAGTGAAAATTGATTGTTCACTATTCCAAAAGGATGGATAAGAACTTGGTGACCAGGTATCTAAATGTGCATCAAAATGAATGACTGCAATCTTACCATATAATTTCTTT
>PPHU02000044.1:0-86899 GCA_003705185.2 Ambrosiozyma ambrosiae | reverse complement strand
CCACTTCTACTAAATCCACCGCTGCTGCCGTTGTTACACAAATCGGTGATGGTCAAATTCAAGGTACCACTTCTACTAAATCCACCGCTGCTGCCGTTGTTACACAAATCGGTGATGGTCAAATTCAAGGTACCACTTCTACTAAATCCACCGCTGCTGCCGTTGTTACACAAATCGGTGATGGTCAAATTCAAGGTACTACTTCTACTAAATCCACCGCTGCTGCCGTTGTTACACAAATCGGTGATGGTCAAATTCAAGGTACTACTTCTACTAAATCCACTGCTGCTGCCGTTGTTACACAAATCGGTGATGGTCAAATTCAAGGTACCACTTCTGCTGGTACTTCCACAGCTTCTGATATTGCTACTCAAATCAATGATGGACAAGTTCAAAATTCTGGCGCTAATAAAGCTGCTACCTCTACCTCATCAGCCGCTACATCTACTGAATCTTCATCTTCTGACTCAATTGCCAAATCCGTTGCTTGCTACTCATCAGACTCTTTAGCAATGAACTTAAAGGATTCTATTCTAACAGATGCTGCTGGTAGAATTGGTTCTATTGTTGCCAACAGACAATTCCAATTCGATGGTCCACCTCCACAAGCTGGTGCTATTTACGCTGCAGGTTGGTCTATTACCGATGAAGGTAGATTAGCTCTAGGTAACACCACTACCTTCTACCAATGTTTATCAGGTAACTTCTATAACTTATACGATGAACACATTGGATCTGACTGTTCTGAAGTTCACTTAGATATCGTTGACTTAGTCTCTTGTTAAACACACCATTTATTGATCTCTATTTTTTAGTTTTTTAATTTTCTTCTTTTGTATAATAGCCCTTGTTCTTCCACCCACTTGAATTTTCACACCACATTTTATTATTATTTCTTCATCCGTTCTCTTTGCGATTTGCCATATCTTAAGGTTTGCATTTATTCTTTTGACTTTTCTATTTGGTTTTGTATAAAAAAAATACATATTTATACTTATGATTTTTTAAACCGTTTTTTTCTTGTAATTTAAACTTGTTAGTAAATTCAAGGTTGTAATAATTATTATAAATGTACTGTTTGTACCGGTAGAGAGTCTCTCTCTAGCACGAACTGCAGAAAGCACCCTAGAGTTATTATTTTCAAATACAGTTTTACCACAACAGAACTCATATTATAGTGGATATGTAATTATTATTGAGCTTCTATAAAGCCTATCATGTAGTATCGATCCTCATTACTACATTCAAATAGTGAACTTATTGACTAAAGTTTTCCTCAACCATAATTAAAAAATAAAGATCTATAACTACGAGAAAAATCGTTGTGAACATGGTAAGCCTTCATTAGAAATATTTGTCTTTGATTTCAGTGTAGAGGTTGTGTGTTCGTCCAATTTGAACTACAGGTAGAGATTATAGACACTTCAATAGATGAATTAACTATGACAACAATATTTCCAAAAATACTTTTAACAACCCCTCTCAGATTTAAATCATATATATATATATCTGAACGATGGTATTCATAATGTTTGTTTGTACAATTATAAACATGGGAGTTCCACTAGCCTCTCAAATGTAACGAATAAAATATTTAAAGATATTGAAGATTCCATAAAAATATGCATTTAGTTGATCACTTTCTGACTACTTGAACTCATAACAGTGTTGAGGTTGCTACTTCTCAATTTTGCTTTGATTTTAATATCTGGCTGTTTTTAATCATGATAGGCTTAATTCATCTTCATGGAGACGCGGGCTGCGTAACCTAATCCAAAATTTTCAGTGTTCACCTCGTTGAATTAAAGGTTTGTTTATTTGGTGGAGAAAACACTGAGTAAGAGTACAGCTATAACAAGTTAACCATCCTATAATGCTAGCTTCTAGAAATATCACTGGACTTGTTAACGAAACATCCATAAACACAGTCAAGGTTCTTGGTGGCCAAGTTAACCAAGTTCGTTATAGAAGAACATTAGCTTATCCATTTTACTCCAAAGCTGGTAATATTCCACAATCTAGAAAAGGTAGAAAACAAACTGTCTTCAAAAGATTGATGGATGGTTTCTTAGGTCCCAAAAACTTTAAAGGTCAATATTATCTTAATAAATACTCATATCCAAATCAGAATCATACAACTAACTATATAGATCCAAGAGGAGAACAAGGTAATGCATTATTAGGTACTCGATCTGAATTTGAAGATGATCAGTTTGGTTCAGCACTAAATAAAGAAGGCGAACAAACCGAAAATCAGAAAAAAGATGAAAAAAAACAAGAAGAAGAAGAAGAAAGAGATTCAAGACAAAGAAACGCATTGCAACCTTTCCCATTTAATAATCATTTTTTCACTAACGTTCAAATTTCACAGCAAACTAAAAAAGATATAGTTAACGATGTTATAACATTGGGCTTGCCTTCACAACAAGTTGCTTTGAAATATGGTCTTAAAATTCAAAGAATAGAAGCCATTATAAAATTAGAACAGATCGAACAACAATGGGAAAAGGATAACTTGATCAATGATGATTTGAGAGAAATGAGTAAAGTTGTTTATAAGATGTTCCCATTATACAAACCAGGTATCCACGGTGAAAATTTAACAGAAATTCCAATTCCTCAAAAGACATTGCATTCAAGATTCCTAACAATTTCTGAATCAGAGCCATATGGTCCTATAGATGCTGCACAAGAATTCGAATTAGAACCAGCTGCTCAAACGTTACAAAGATTATCAGAAGGTGGTGAACATTCTTCTCATAGTGCATCTGCCATTTCAAATTCTAAAACTCAAGAATCATCATTTATTGCTCCAATGAAAGAGGGTGATAAAGCTGCGTTCAAATTTACATATGCTACTGTTGGCCAAGTCGGTTACAGATATGGTAAAACCAATAGAGATAATAGAAAAGATAGAAAGATTGGCTTTGATGCTTCTGGTAAGATGGTGTACTTATTGGATTAAATCCAATCCACATGCAATTCACTTCTTTTCAAATTATCATTCTATAGATCGTTTGTACTTTTCTTTTCATATTTCTTACTGTAGATAGTCCTTGTTTTATAATATCATATTTTGTACAATCTTTTTGTATGCTATAAGATTAGTTTATATAAGATCAATTTGTTTAAATAAGGACAGACAGTTCAACTAATTTTAATATCAATAATATATTGCTCAAAAAAATGAAGGATGCGAGGTTCGAACTCGCGCGGACATTCGTCCAGTAGATCTTAAGTCTACCGCCTTAGACCACTCGGCCAACCCTCCAATTCTGGAGATTAAAATATATTACTTTAATCAATAGCTAATTTTTATCTTTTATTTTGTGTCGTAGGTATCTTGAACTAAAAATATCAAACAGAATAAAACTAGCAAAGTCATTGGACTACTTAATTTCACTATAATGGACTATTTTAATTATAAATATAATACAAAATACACCAAGAAAAGTCATTGAAAAAATAAAAAAATAAAAGATAATATAGCCAGTATTTGTATATATATAAATAATAACTATGAATAAGCTAAAACCATTCGTTCTTCAATATGTTTCGTGCAAGAACTGGCAGCAATAATACATATGTAATAAAAAAGAGCACCCAAACTTGCCCCAATTAATAGCAGAAAACTAACTGTATAGTAAAATGCTTGATATTCTGGGATTTTACTACGCAATCTTAAAACAATGGTATAACAGCATAATGAAAGCAAAAAGATCGTTCCAACCAGCAAAACAAAGGTGAAGGCAATAATTATAAATGGATTGATGCGAAAATCATATTTACTAAACCATTTTTTAATTTTATGATCCAGCTTTTGGGGAACACTAGGATGTGGTTTCCAATAACCTTTTTCATTTCTATAGCGACCTAATTCTTTTCTTTCTTTAATACTTAACAGATCACTATTATAAAATAAATCCAATCTGTTTATTAAAATCGTCATGTCTGACATATAGTATCCCGAGTCAAACCTTCTACTAATCAATTTGATTAAGAATCTTGCTTTTTCAAAAATAGTTTTTGAACTATCAACAGTAACAATAATATCAATAACATCCATACCAACACCATCCCAATCCTTTGCATCAGTGCTGTATCTGAAACCGCCTAAGCCATCATTACTTGAAGTAGCCATAAAAGTACCTAAATTAGCGTAATTTCTTCGTTTCATGGTATCCAAGATTTTGGCCGCATCTTCAGGTATCATATTTCGAAACAAGTTACTTGAACTAGTTTCAATTATATCATTAACCCCAAAGAATAACCCAACAGCCAACATATTAATTGGAATCCTACTTTCAGCATCAATATCAGGAACTCCATATAGTCTTCGAATCATTAATTCAAAACTTTTTTGGGTAATTAAAGAGTCTTTAAATAAGATTTGATATTCATTATCGCAGATAAATGTACCAACAGCAATTGCAGTAGTACTATTTTGATCAACATGACATTCTTGCTCTTTTTCTTCAAGAATGGTTTCTAAGGTACTTGAAAAAGAAGAGCTTTCATTTTCAATTTTATTAGAATAACTTCTAGTAGTATTAGTTGAGATTAAAACTCTGGAAAAATAATCACTCTGGCATAACTGTAATCTATGTAACCTATATGTTTTTCCAAATGTAGTTACACAAAAATCAGAAAAGGTGCCGTTTGCGAGCGCTTCTTGCATCATATATTGGCGAAAACTTTGAGATAGCATTTCTAGAAGTAGGTGAATAGTTGAAGTCTAATGGAATATTTAATCTTCATAAAAACAAAACTTATTATTAGGAGAAACTTGATTATTTAAGTGGGAATATCCTTTTATCTTAAAGGGTCCGCAACAGGATTTTGACCAGCTGCCTGCTTCCGACTTATTTTATATGTTTATGATCGACGAATCTTCGCGTCGATTTTGGTTCTTGCCTCGGAGTTTTCTTTATCTAAATGAATATGTATAGAATATTAGTTACAACAACTTATACACATTTTGTGCGTAATGACATATGGACATACATATATAACTAACAATGTCACAATCAACAAATTCTAATAAGAGGATTTCTTGCTTAGGCTGCAGAAAAAGAAAGGTACTTTGATATTGTCGAAACGCCACTGCAACCCAAACAATTTTGTTACTAACTCTGTTAATACCTTCTTTTTTTTAGAGGAAATGTGATCTACTAACCCCTAATTGCTACCAATGTACGAAAATAGGGATTCCATGTCAATATCCATCTGGGGATAACAGAAGAAACCGATTCACGATTACTGAATTCAAAGCTTTACAAAATAGAGTAAATAAATTTGAGTCTGTGATCAGCAAGATAGAAGCAAATAAAGATTCTCCTAGCGAGGTTATAAAATTACTTGATAACCTTGATACAGGATTTGGACTATTACAAGATTCAAGCTCTAGAAGTGATCCGCTTGTTGATAATAACACTGATAAATTTTCTAAAATTAATTCCACCCCAATTGCAGTCACAGATGTACCTGATACATATAGCATACCACATGACCAGTTTGAATCGGTTATGGTTCATCCAACGGGACAAAATTCCATGCTAGTTCTTGGACCAGCTAGTGTTTACAAGCAAGTTCAATCCACTCCAACTCCAAGATCTAGTTCTGTTAGAAGTACTATTCAGCCAGATACCTTGATTACTTCTCAGACTCTACGGATTGATAATTCCATGGATGCTGGAACTATAATTAGTTTTAATAGACTACCAATGTCTGCATTTGACCAAGATTTATATAACTCCGTTTCTTCATTCTTTTTATGGCAATATCCTTCGGTATATCTTTTTATTCATAGAGAATCTTTTCTATTTTACTATCTACAACAAAAATACGATAGCACATTTGCTTCACAACCGTTAATGCTTGCAATTGCTGCTTTGGGCGCCAGTCAGATTCAAACACTACAGGCCCAAGCCTGTATATATTATAGAAGATCTAAATACTTATTGTTTAATCAGGAAGATGAAATGTTAGGTCTGGGACACTCAAGTATAACCAAGATTCAAACGTTAATTTGTCTTGCCCTTTATGATATTATTCGAGGTGAATTAAGTTCTGGTTGGTTGTTGTCTGGATTAGCCTGGAGAATGATCTTTGACCTGGGGTTTGAATCAGATCCAAGTAGCTGGTTAGATAATTCTGCTATTTTTGAAAATGTCGACCCTAATTATCCGTTTGATTTATCTGAAGTTAAGAGGAGAATTTACTGGGGTTGTTTTATAGCTGATCATTTCATTAGCTTAGTTCTAGGACGAAAGCCAACTTTAAGACATAACGAAACAACCGTTGCTCTATCCAAAGATATGTTTGAGTTACAGGATATTGATGATTTCTTGTATTCTGATCCACATAACCCTATCAAATATAATTATTCACTAGCAGCTTGCACAGTAGCATTGGTTGAATTATCAGAAATTTCAGAAAGTATGCTTTCTGATGTATTTGGTCCATTTAAACGTTCATCTGATTCATTTCCATCATATTCCAGAGAAGATGTGATTCTTAGATTACAATATTTAAATGCTTATAATAGAAAGCTTTATGATCTAAATAAGTCAATGCCTGAAGAATTTGAATGCTCATTAAAATCAATTACTAAGACCGGATATAACTACCCAACATTAGGTGCTAGATCATATTATATTTTGCTTAAGCTTTCGTTGAATAGGCCATTTATCCAGTTAACTAAGGGGTCAGGAGATGGAACCAGAACATCAGCTGAAATCTGTGACCAAGCAATTCAGGAATCACTAGCATTGGCTGATTCAATTTCCAAGGTTTACGATGCTGAAAGTTTTATTCCAATTGCGCCTCTTGTTTACTGTTTTGTTTTAGCAACGAGTATTTTATTATATAAATATTCAAGAACAACGGATGAAACAGAACAGTTGAAATTGAGAAATATTTTGAAAAGGTTGAAAAATTGTTTGAAATCATCATTACCTACCTGGAAAATATCATCAGAAATTATGAATACATATAACCAAACTCTGGGCTTTAGTGATTCTACTAGTACTACTCCCAAATTAACCCCACGTACATTAGCTTCTTCAAGTGCTGGAAATGGTGCAATTCCTCTGATAGACTTAGATACAATGCTGGCTTTTAATCCTTTAATGAATGGTGACGTTCATGATAGTGTTTTTAGTCCTAATCTTGCTGTAATGGATTGGGCATTACCTGCTGATGGTGATATGCTATTAAATCAAGTTTGGAATCCACCAAAGTGATCCACAATAATTTCATTAGAGCTACAAATACAGTAAAGAAGTTTTGGATTTACTAACTTGAATATAATTTATATATTTCTCAAAGTCTAATAAAATAGACAAAAAGTAATAATTAAGGAATAAATAAGTAAAATGAATAAATTATAGATAACTGTTCTCTCTAAGTTTGAACTCTCTTGATGCTTCAGTTGATAATAAAACAACCTTATCACCTTTCTGTAAATAGCAATTTTCAATCAAATTATCAATTTGTTTACTAAATGCAGCATAAGATATAGCACCACAAGGACCACAATTAATGTCAAGTGAGTTCAAATGAACTAAAGCATCTACACATTCATTTTCTCCAACTAAACAAGAAAAACTGACACCGTTTAATAACACAGGGTAGGCAACTTTTGAAATGGTTGGACAATTTAAACCGTCCATTATAGTATAAGAATCACCTGGATCAGAGGATGGTTGTTTCAAGGTAAGTGATTTATTAACCGTATGAGCGGATATTGGTTCAGCTAACATAACATGTGTCCCAGAATTATAGGATCTATAGTAAGCCGTAACACCATGAGGTAAACACCCAGAACCACAGGGAACAACAATCAATTTTGGATCAAACGGAATTTCTCTACATAAAGTCGAATATCCATCTGCTATCCAGACTGGAATGGAAGTATAATCTTCATAGCCAAAATCTTGAACCCAAATATAATTCAATGAAGTTTTAACATACTGAGAGCAGAATTTAATAGCAAAATCGTAATTACCATCAAGTTTTGTTAATTTAGCACCTTCCTCTTCAATTTTAATACATTCTGTATCCAACACATTTCTTGGAACAAAAATTCTGGACTTGATATTTAATAGTTTAGCCATTCTAGCAACTGCTCTACCATGATTACCATCAGTACAAGCAACCAATTCAACGTTCGGAAATTGTTGAGATAACGATGTCTTTATTTGATCTAAAGAAGCCGAATAATAACTTAAGTGACATTTATCACATAAAATTCTAAAGATACCCCACCCTGTGCCTAACATTTTAAAAGAAGGTAAACCGAATCTTTCACATTCCTCTTTAACGTATACTTCAATACCACTATTGAAGTTTAATTTAATTAATTTTGACGGTTTGTAATCACTAAATTGTTGGTGAAATCTAAAGACTGCGTGCTTAATTTCATCATAGTTATCATTTGTGTATTCTGTTGTGTATTTCCAATCAATTGACTTTACATTCTTGTAAAGAGTATTAGGACATGGCTTGTATGATGATAATGGATATTCTCCTTCTTCAACAGACATTATTTATTGATTTATTTAAAGTTTAAAATACATTTTTACTACAAATATAATTTAATGGCAAAATTGTAGAATATTGTCTGATATTTATACACCCTTAAGAAAGCAGCAAAATTGGAAAACAGGAAAACTTCTATAGTATCTAGTAAATTGCGGACATTGAAGTCCATTTCATAGTCTGTCTACACCTGTACATTATCAAATCACATGTAGTGAACACGTGATTTTGAAACCCTTCCATAAACGGTACAGCCCACGTCTCGTAAATAAACGAGATCAGTTCTTCATCAGTTTGCGAATTTACGCTAGGTGGCTTTATCGATTACTATTGGATATTGCAGTTTTCAACCAACAAAACCACCCAACTCTCTTGTAATGGAATCGCTTGCTCTTACTCTCCAACAGAAAGTTATTCCTGCTCTCGAACTGAATATCGATTTTCAAGGTCAGCAAAAAGTTAGTGATATTTCAAAGGTTCTTTTCACTATTGGTTCTATTCTTGCTTTCTTCTTAGGTTTCATTTTACAAGACATTAAAGTCACTTACTTAGTGTTCACTATTGCTTCTGTCATCACTTTTTTGGTCACTCTTCCAGCTTATTCATTTTACAATAAAAATCCAATTAAATTCCTAATTCCAAAGAATCAGCAATCCGCTTCTGATTCTAAGATTGAAATACAACTATAGGCTTTCTTTTATTACTTACCTCTCACATTCATTTTTATTTATACAATTTTGTATACAAAATATATTTAATTCAATCACTTACATAAACTAAAAAAAAACTACTCCTCAAAATGACTCAATCAGACGACTTATTCTTAGGTTTTGATTTATCAACTCAGCAACTAAAGATCATTGCTTCTTATTCAAATCTAAAACATTACAATACATACAGGGTCGACTTCGATTCCGAATTATCACATAAATATGGTAATAAGAAAGGTGTCATTAACATTGAGAAAACCGGTGAAATTTATGCTCCTGTTGAAATGTGGATTGATGCATTAGATTTATGTTTCTCGAAGATGAAGGATGATGACTTCCCATTTAATAAAGTTAAATCAATGTCAGGATCATGCCAACAGCATGGATCTGTTTATTGGTCTTCTGACGCTCCAGAGATTTTTAAAAAATTGACTTCTGAGAAATTATTGAAAGATCAACTATGCCCAAATGCGTTCACCATTCAAACCTCTCCGAACTGGCAAGATCATTCAACTGGCCCTGAAATAGAATTATTTGAAGAAGAGGTTGATGGTGTTGCTCAATTGGCTTCAATTACCGGCTCCAAGGCTCATTACAGATTTACTGGTCCCCAAATTCGTAAGCTGGCTACAAGAAAAAATCCTTCCAAGTACCATGAAACCTATAGAATTTCTTTAATTTCTTCATTCTTAAGCTCTTTATTATGTTGTAAGATTACAAAAATAGAAGAGTCAGATGCTTGTGGTATGAACATCTATGATATTAAAAATTCTAAATATGATAAAGATTTATTAGCTTTAACAGCTGGTGTTTCCCCAAAAATTGATAATGCAACATTGGCAGAAACCGAGAAAGGGATTGAGGAACTTAAGGCTAAATTAGGTGAAGTTGAACCTGTTGGTCCTCAATCCATTGGTAACATTGGTGAATACTTTGTTAAAAAGTATGGCTTCGATAAAAACTGCCAAGTTAATTCTTTCACGGGAGATAATTTAGCTACTATTATTGCTTTACCTTTGGCAAAATCTGATATATTGATTTCTATGGGTACCTCAACTACTGTTTTATTAGTCACTGATCAATATAAACCATCACCAAATTATCACATTTTCAAACACCCAACTATTCCAGATCATTATATGGGTATGTTATGCTATTGTAATGGTGCCTTAGCAAGGGAGCAAATTAGAAACAAAATTAATGAAAAATTAGGACATGAGGCAGTTTCTTCAGGTGTTTGGGGTCATTTTAATGAAATTTTAAATCATTCCAAGCCATTGAATGATAAGTTGGAACTGGGTATTCATTTTCCATTGGGTGAAATCATCCCAAATGCTAAACCATGTGAAAGAAGATTCAGATTCGATTTGAATGAAAATAACTTGATTGAGTTAGTTGAACCTTGGTCATTGGACGAAGACGTTACTTCAATCATTGAATCTCAAGCTTTATCATGCAGATTAAGAGCAGGTCCAATGTTAGAATCAACTGAAGATGATGATGAAAATGCGAAATTTAACGAGCATGATCTACAAGTTTTAGAGAAATTGAAAAAATTTGGCAAGATCCAATCCGACGGTGTATTACAAACTGACAAGGCTTTGATCGCTAAGCCAAACAAAGTCTTTTTCGTTGGTGGTTCTTCCAAGAATATATCAATAGTTAGGAAATATTGTTCCATATTTGGAGCCAAGCATGGTAATTACAAAATTGATTTAAGTGATGCTTGTGCCTTAGGTGGCTGTTATAAAGCTATTTGGTCTTTCCAAAATCAAGGTGTTACTAAAGTTGTCGATTATGGTGAATGGCTTACTAAGAAGTATGATTGGGATGATGGTGTTGAGAAATTAACTGATTATGAAGACTTATGGGATGATTATGTTGATGGTGTTGGTTTGCTAAGCTTGGCTGAACAAAAATTAGAAAAATAAACTTGGAGACTTTAAATAATGTTGAATATAATATTGAATTTTTTTTTACTTTTAAATTCTGCATGTTTTCTTCCAAATTTGAATATAATTATCACTATTTGATAATTTTAACAATTTTGTCTTTCTGTTTTTAAATTTAACGAATAGCAGTTATGACTTCCGCAATAAATATTCTTTAGAATATAAAAGAATAAACAAATCTTATTTGAATTTATAACTATTCAAGAAAAAATTCGAAGAAATTAATAACATCGTATGGCGATGTTAAATAAATGAAATATTAACTGGTAATTAGAAATTCTAAAAAGATTCCTTGTATAACTTAACTTCTAAGCAATTATCCGATTGGCTACTATCAGGATAATACATTAATTCTTGCTCAATGTTTGAATAATCATACGGATTACCGGGATTCTCACAAGCAAAAGAACCATCAACATTACCATTAATGGCTAAGAATTGTTTACCATTTCTATCTTCAAACGTGACTTCTTGCACTGATGAAACTGTTAACTGGGCATATCCATCGACAACTGAAAAAGATTGTTTGAAAGAGAATTGGTCAGCATATAGTGATTCACCATTGTAAACTAAGTCAGTAGTGTCTTGACCTAAAAATGAGTAATCAATATCGGCCCCTGAATGCTTACCATGTATACCAACACCAATGATTTCTGGATGAACCGTATCAGCGTATAGCTTAACGATTTCACCTGCATAAACTTTGAAAATTGAGATTGAAGTTAAGACTAATGTAATTAAAGTAAAGAATTTCATACTAGAGATTTGTAATAGAAATAGTTTGTACTTTATATAGTTTGTGATATTGAAGTATTGAAGGAGCCGTATTTGAACTCAACTTTCTGGCAAAGAGTAACCAATTTATACTGTTTTTTTCTCCACTAGTCATTCATTTTAAACTAAATGAAAACAAATAGTTTATTTATTTTAGAAGCCCAAGGCAGTAAGATACCTCAATTATAAACCAGGTCAGGAAAGAAAACATTTTTTAAAACATATTAAACTGATCTAAATAGATCCCCTGTAAACAAATGAGTCAAATAATACAAAATGCTTCGGCTTGTATTATTTCTATGTGTACAATTGAGATACTGAAAAAATGGTGTAAAATGACATGAATTGATGCATATAACGTTTATTAACTATCCCTTGATTCTTCATATCAGAATTTTAAAACTGACTATACGGATTTATTTAAAGAAACAAGAATCATATACATTGATATTCCTTGAGTGATACTGCTATTAGTTGTATGTTTAGATCTGATTGGTGGTTCGTGTGATCATATGATTGTTTCCTTTGGGTCATAATTGGCCAGTTCATCCATTATAATCTTCAATAGGGTCCTGTTACTTTATTATTTGATAAATTTATTTGAACCCTTCCTTTATTATTTGTTATACTTATGATATTCTTTCTATTTACTTGTTGACAAACCAGTTGGAGCTATTTTTGAAATTTATCAACCATAAAGAATTCATTGAACCACTTTTATGCATATTAAACGCAGATGTTTGTATCTTGGCTATCTACGTCATCTGTACACTTCGACAGGTTAAGTTACTAATCCAGCTTCATGTCTTCACATGTAATTGAACAGTATGCCTATTTTAGTTACATCATTTTCTTTTGAACCCCAGAAACCGAAAAACTGCGCAACTAATTTTATTTCTTCATCTACTATTTTTAGAATAGTCGATTTTTCATTATAGTTGTATGTATTACATTGAATAGGACTGAACGTAAGTCAATGATTATGGAAAGACTAAACTTAGCAAAGTTTCTTTAGCTTTGTATTCTGAATATATGTGAATTTTTACAAGGTAATATTCGGCTTGTTTTCATCTGTCGAATCATATACTAAAGCTTAAAATTATTATAGAATAAACATACTATATAAATGCTACTAGAATTTCAAAAGATTTATAGAGACTTGACTCTTAATCAAGTGATCTCATTAATTTATTTATTGACCCAAACATTTATACTTTTATTTATCTTTGTTTACATAACTCAAGTTTCTAAAAGAAGAAACTTGTACATGAAATTTTAAAACATATCGGCGATTTGCGTTTGGTAGCAAGCGGATGTCTCAATATATTGAATTATAGGTTACGACTCACGACATTTTCCAATCCAAATTAAGGATTTTCTGCATTGAGAAGCTACTGGAATTTCCTCTTATGAGAAACTGAAATCCAAAAATAGACTCGATGAAATGACATAAATTCAATCATATTTTCACATAATTCATTAGATTCAAAATTCTTGATAATTAAAAGAAGTAGACCTTACGAATCCTAGATCCCAAATTCCAAGTTCCAAGTTCCAAATTCCAAATTCCAAACCCAAGACTACAATTAGCCATTATGCAATTCTCTATTATTTCTTTTTTAACTCTAGCTTTAATTCCAGCCTCAAGATCATTGGCTAAAGCTGAAACACTTAAGCTATACATTGATTCAGAACAACCTGAACTTTTCAGTCAAGGTGTTTATGCTAAACATTCTGGCGCAGGTATCGACTACCTATACCTAGGTTCAGGTGCCACTGAACTCAATTTTGAGAACGGACAATTATATACTGAACAAGGTGGTTATAAGCAATATCTCTCGGTTGATTCTAAATTTGTTCAATTAACTGTTGGTTGCACCTCACCAGACAACGGATTCAGCTTCGTTGATTACAGAGGTAAACAAGTCTTAGCTGTTAATGGTATTCGTGATTTCTTCTTCGCTTGTAAGAACACTGGAGACCCATACAACTACTCTGCTAATGAATACGAAGTCATGTACTACCCAAATGGTGATGAACCAAGTGACTGCTCAAGAGTTAAGCTATCAAGAGAATGATTTTTTTTCTCTGAATTGATTTGTTTATTTCATATTTACCTATATTCATCCAACATTTTCAAAAAAAAAAATTATACAAAATCCTACCTTTTTTATTCTCTATTTAGGTTTATAGTTAGTTATCAAGTCTTTTTGTGCTAAGAAAAACTAATTTAGTTGTCTTTTGAACTGATTTCTCATAAATATTAACTACTTGAGGCCTATCAAACAAATATTTATTATCGTAGCCAGCCTCTGAACCAAGATTTTCTCTGTAGACTCCATCAATATTGAAATTAAACAATTATAGCAGGCAAGTCATACTGTAAGAGCGATATAATTCTTAAGACTATGAAACAAGTACTACTATATACTCTGAATATATTCATGTCAATTAGTATTCTGCCGTTACTGAGATTAGAGGTTAGTGCATTTACTGGTCTTCAAAAAAAGAACAGGTAAAAGAGCAAGCGCAGTGCACTTTTTTTATACTCTCGAAAAGTTTTGGCTTTTCTTTACATCCAATTTCTTTTTCAAAGTACACTTTAAGGTATAGCTAAAAAGTAAAAATAGTAAGCTCTGTAAAGTTCTTATGTCTAGAACCAAATCCATCACATATCAAACTGACTAATTTATAAATAGTAATCGAAATCCAGATATAGTTCTTTTCCTTCCAACCATTTTACACTTCTTCTCCTTTTTTAATAACTCTTCGAAGAACTTTACTAGCATACATCAAAAACTAATAGAAAACGTTTCTCAATATGCTAAATTTCTGTAAATTGTTTTCAGTTGCTATTGCTTCACTTGCGTTATCTATCGAAGCGGAAACTCCGATTCAATTGAAAGTCAAATCCAATTCTGATATGTTAAATAACAGAGGTATTTCTTCACTACATACTGGTTCAGGTACAAGCTATTTATATTTAAGTAACTCTTCAGATACATTGCAATATGATCAAGGTAGTGGAACAATTTATGGAAACAAGTTGAACAATGAAACTAAACAATATCTAAGTTCTAAGTATGCTCCATTTGTTCAATTATCACTAACTGGTGCTTCAGGCGATAGTTATTCATTTTCGGGAGAAAAAGCTTCTACTTCTGCAGCTGGGAGCAGTAGTGGTTCATTTGAATCAGAAGGAAGTGGATCTTCTGGTTCAGAAAGTGGAAACAATGGTGGTAATAAACCAATAACACCAAACACTAATGGCACGATACCTATAAATCTGAATAACAGCACAGCTTCTAGCGTTGGTAATGATACCACCCTAATTATTACTACCTCTAGCAATAACAATACCGTCAGTGTAACTCCTATTGGTGAGGGTATAGCGATCTATTCTTCAAATGATACTGTTGAATCAAGTGCTGAATCGAGTGCTGAAAATATTGTGCTTACTAAACGTGCAGGAGATGATAACTTATTATTAATTAATGGCACTTCTAAAGGTTGGTATGCATGTAAGAATACTGGTGAGCCTTATGCCAGATCAGCTTATCAATTTGAATTAATGTATTATCCGGAATCCAAGAGAGCTCCTACTAGTTGTATTGATATCCTGGTTTACAAGGTTGATGCTTAGATAATCTGTTTTATTTGAAGTGAATTTCAATATATGAAGTTAAAACGATTTAACCCATATTTCCAAATTAACCACTATCAATGATTTCGTTGGTGGTATTAGATTTCTTTGCTTTGTTTCTAAAAATGTGTGTTTTTGAATCATCTGTGGTTTTATTGTTTGTTCAACCTTTCTTTTCCTTAGTGACATAATTTAAGTTTTTATTTTTGCTTTTGTTTTCTAAAATTTGCTCTATACTGTTGCTTTTAAGTATGTATATATGGTTTATTATATGAGTTTTATATTTGAATATTTCTAATAATAGTTTTCGTTCATTTGGATTTGAGTGTTAAGCATATTTTACCATTTCCGCGTAGCAACCTCTATGGAACCGATATTATTACCGAGACACAGCACAACTGTTTCGAAAGTGCGTGTTCCATGAATTTAAACTTCAATGCTAGGAATGCCGGATTTTAAAGTGATCACTTTGTACATATTGGTATATCAAAGAGAGATGATTTATGAATCATGAAATTAAAACTCAGGTGATTGATCAGATGGGTTTAACCACCTGCTTAACGCCTTCGAATTTTGTACAAACCAAGAAAAATGCTTGACATCTTCACTTAAGGTTATATGGTGACTAAGCAATTCCATTATATTTTTTGAAGGATTTTGCTTTGAAGAAGCCCTCGTGTGTTACATCACATTATTTGACACGTTTCAATTTTCAAATAGTAAAATTACATACATAATATAAAGATTATAGTAATATTTAAATAAATCCTGAACATTTACATCATGTTGGATCACCAGTTTAGGCCCAATTCTCAATAAAAAGAATGTTTTAGAATAGACAAGAAGCTAATATAATGAATGATGCACCACAATCATCTTTTTGTTTTGATAATATCACTTCTCGTATAGATCAAACGGTTCAGATGCTGACAAAAATTAGAAAACAAGGTTACATATTCAAAATGATGATTATTACTCTAATAGTTTGTTAAAATGGATTGCAAACATTGAAGTTTGAATATGATAATGATTAAACCTGACATGTGTACTGATGATTGTATGGTTTTTTACAGAAATAAATAATATATTTATGTTCATCCGTGCACCATAAAGTCATGCCAAAATAACCCCAGCCGCTATCATTTCCGATACCGGTTATTAAAATGAAATAGTCAAAAAAAAAGAAGAAAATTTATTCATCCCGCAATCCAATCCTATTAAGCGAGAAAAGAAAAGAAAAGAACAAAAAAAGGAATGACCGAAATCGATTCCGATTTAATTTTCTCAGTTGATGTATATCTGGTAGTCTTAGTTTTAGAAAAAGTTTATAGTATATATTACTACATGAATTAATTATAGTATACATTAAAGTTAGATGTTGAGAATGTGATTTTATTTGGAGTTATTGTTGTGGTTGATTTGATTTAAATTAAAGAAATAAAAGAAGCTTGTTTGACTTTGTTGGATAGTTCTTAAGTCTATTCAAGTTCATCAAATAAATTATTGTATAATTAATTCGAAAGTCCTCAATTATAGTAAATTCGTAGAGTAGAATGAAATTAGTGATAAAGCCTATGTCCGAAGGCAATTCATTCACTTACTCATTCATATTAACAAGTGTGGGGTATCTAAAAACTTTTCACTGACTAGTTGAGTGGTTAGCATGGTAATGTAGTACAATTTAATCAAGATTATATATTAGAAAAAAGCTGTAAAAGACACAAATAATCATGGACAGAAAAAAAAACCAATTAGAAAACGCCAACTAATTAAGGACATAAGAATTGCCATATTTCAATTTCTTTCGTTTTGTAATATGTATAAATAAATAAGATAAAATAATGAAAACAGAAAGAGAGAATTAACTCAATTTAAAGAAACAGAAGCAGAAGCTGTAGCAGGTTTAGTATCATGGGCATCAGGACCTAGAGTTGGCTGCTTGTTTGATCTCTTTGATTTGTAATCTTTAATAGCTGATTTAATTGCATCTTCAGCTAACATAGAACAATGCAACTTGACAGGAGGTAATGATAATTCCTTTGCAATTGTAGTATTTTTGATACTAGAGGCTTCATCCAAAGTCATACCTTTAACAAGTTCAGTTGCATAAGAAGAAGAAGCAATAGCAGAACCACATCCAAATGTTTTGAACTTAACATCTTCAATAACTCCAGTTTCATCATTAACTTTAATTTGTAATCTCATAACATCACCACAAGCTGGAGCACCAACTAAACCAGTACCGACATTGGACAGGTTCTTGTCCATTGTTCCAACATTTCTTGGGTTTTGGTAGTGATCGATAACTTTAGGATGATAGAATCTTTTAGATTGAGATTGAGGTTGAGGTTGATAACGCTGTATCGTCTGGGAATTTCTGAAGAGAGGTCTCTGTAAAGAAGGGATAACTGAACTAGTGGCTGATCTGGTAATGAGATGCGTAGTCTTGGAAATAAGGCCTCTTGAAAACATTATTTGTGAATCTATTAGTAATATGAAAATCTAGAGCGAGAATAGGAAATTGTTGGAGTGGTGAGGAGTAATTTTGTATCAGATAATATAAAGTATAGTATAATATAATAGAGTAGAGTAAAATAGAGAAGCCGTGCTATATGCTATCAATAAATATGAAATATCTCTGAGCTGTTTGCGTATGGATAGTTTTTTGTAAAAGTAAACGAAATGGAATAACTTCTTACATTGATTTGTACTTCGAAAATGAGGAAACAGTGACTGTTTAAATAAAGAGCAAAGATGACTCGCTTAAATAATTGGTTGGTGCACGCCTTCGGAAGGGCTTTGAGTTCACTCATCAAGTTCGGCTCTGAGTTTTCTCATAATTACTAAATCGGGACTTTGAGCCGTCTTTCTGTCTATACAGCCAAGTCGGCCGTGCTATCGGGTCCGATGACTCCTTGTTGTAGTTGAAATCCGCTTTCAAGAGCTCATCTAAAGGTTAATAACAAAAATTCTAAAGTAAGAGCCACAAAACTACAATTTTATATACAACTCATCATTTTATTAAAAGATACTATTATCAACTGCTTCTATAAAAAAAAGTAGAAACTGGACTTAACGGTCGGTAACACCAACTCTAGCTTATATGCTTCCAATTTATTGATTTATTAATACAACTACCATAGTCGGGTTTCAGTTAATCAATAGGTTGACGTGTTATCTCAATTGACTCATATTCTCCTCTTTTTTGTCCATTCTCATTCTTCCTAAAGATTTTATATAAAACGTAGGCTTTATTTGGGAAATTATAGATTGCTACATGTAGGTACGCGTACCCGCCTTGATCTTCACCTTTTAGTCTCATTTCTAGATTATGTTACTATTGTACAGTCTAAATATACAGCACATTTGTGATATGAATTATAAAGCGGTTTGATTTTTAATAAATGGGGGAAGGAAAGGAGGACTCATGGATTAACTGTACTAAAATATTTTTCACCTTAGATAGTTTCGTTAGGTCTAACTCAACTGACTGAGCTGTTTGATCGATAAGATAAGAATCACCATTATCACAATTTTGTTCTTGTAAATATCCCACACTTTTGATTTTATAAATATCCCACGTTTTCATTTTCTCTGCTCGCATCCCACACTTTTGATGTTGAAAGTATCCTACACTTTCACTTTCTTCGTTTTCATCCCACACCGGAAAACAAATCTTGAAACTAGAATCTTCTTAAATTAAAACAATATGGATAGGTTTCAATACCAATGTCGGCGGTAACAAACCAGTTAACAATCAAACATCCATGAATATATTTTCAATACTGACTAGTTAATATTTTACTGTATTGGATCTTCCAGTTAAATAATACTCTTGATTAACAATTTAAATAACAATGACATATTATTTTCATACGTCAAGTTGTTTACCTTAAAATGACTGAATACTGGGCACATAGATATAATTATGTTTCTATATGATTGATCATAAATTATGGCTGAACTACACTTTGTTCATGAATAAAGAAAGAAAACATTGCAATCCTAACTTTCTTTTAAAGCTGTTTGTAGTTTATCAGAGAAAAGAAATGCTTTAAATGAGAAGCCAACATGTTTTGTATTGTACAAGAGATTGATAAAGTTGGTTCTCTATAATTTCGTATTCTAGAGTATAAACCACAAAAAGTTCATAAGTCATGCAAATTTGAAAGTTTCTGAATAATCAAAAAAGTAAAATCGAACAGGTCTACTATCATCTCGATTCTCAAACTGGTGGGCGCACGACTATTTACATTTCATTTGAAATCACAACTACTGATAACAATACAACTTCTTTGGTTGACGTTGACAAAATTTAAAAACACACACACACACATTATTCAAATCACAACACATACATCCCAAACCCAAGATGGTTATCAAAGGAAGGGGTTTGTATGTGAACCATAAAAAAAGATTAGATTCAAAGAAACTAGACAGACCATCACCAACTCCTCTAATAGGCAAAATCTCATCATTAAAAAAAATGAAATCAAGAGACCAAGCTTTAGATATAATGCATGATTTAGCGAAAATAGCCGCTCCAATAATGAGCCATTATAAGTTTAAAGTTGGTCTGTTATGTGAGATGTTTCCGAAAAATCCAAACTTATTAGGGCTTAACGTTAACTTCGGCCAGCGAATTTGTATTAGATTAAGACCAAATCATAATGAAAATTGGTTTTTACCAATGGAAGAATTAATCGAAACTTTATTACATGAACTAACCCACAATAAAATTGGTCCTCATGATGAAAGGTTCTATAAATTATTAGATGAATTAAAAAATAAATATTATGAGATTCAGTCTAAAGGCTCTTATTCCGCAACTGGATACTTATCTGAAGAGAATTCGTTGGGTGGTGGCCGTAACATTTATAATATTAGAGAAGCTAGATTGAAGAAATTAAGTGAAGTTAAATATGTGGCTAAAATTGCCAAATTAGGTTCGAATACTAGTATAGATAGTATTAAGGGAAAAACACCTAGAGAGTTGATGCTTGAAGCTGCCGAAAGAAGATTAAAAGATTGTAAGATGTGTCCTTCTGAGCAATCACAAAAAGATATTTTTGATCTAATTCCAAATGACGATGAGCTTGACATAATTGAATTGACTGATAAAGAAAATGAAGATGATACAAAAGAAGTAAAATCAAGTGAAGATTTGGAAGTTATGGTAACTATTCCTAAACCTTTTGAAGAGATGAGGTCTGAAACTGGGACTGAGAATTCTAAATTACTTAAGGATAAAAATATTTCTGCTTCAATACCACCCAAAAAACCTCTTTCCTTTAGAGTTCCTCTATCTAAAATACCCAAGACTACACTTGCAAATACTTCAAAGCCATCTAAGATCAAAGAATCTTCAAGTAATAAGAGAACCATTATTGAATTGTTAAGTGATAATGAAGACGAAGTAGAGCCATTTTCAAAGAAAAATAAAAATATCACTGAACCGGAAGTAATTATTTTAGATTGAATGTTCTTCACCTCCTATATGTTTTAAAAATCTCTATGTACTGATCTGCCCAATCTTTGGTAAGACACATCTTTGCTACACACTGTATAATCACTAATAGTATGATAATACGGATTACGAAATTGAAAATTTTTTGTTACATATATTGAAGGATTCTCAAATAAATAGTAATTGGTACATCTTTCTCAATGTCTTAAGGAACAAAAAACAGAAATAATTTAGAAATCCAAATCAGGATTTGTACTCCAATTGATCTTAAGTTTAGGTTCTTGGTTTTTATAGATATATACAACTTTTATTTATTACAATTTATATGCTTGTATAACATTAAATTTCTCATATAGTAGAAAACCTTGAGAATAAAGGTGTATTTTCTGACGTAAGCGACTTAGTAAGCAGAAATTTTGCTGAAAACGCGTCTGTTTTTGTTGGCTTAAGGGAGAGATTAATCGCTTTCTATATAGTTTACAAGTTAATTTTTTAAAAAAAAACATAAGTTCTAATATATCTTAGAACTAAAAGGAGCCATAAAGCATGACTTTCCAGAGACCAAAAGGATTAGAAGAATCTATAGTTTTACTCGAAAATTCATTAGAATTTTTAAATAATTCAATTGCTCCGTTAAAGAAAACAACCAATGATGTTCCAAATCTAACCCACATTTTAAAAACAAGAAAAGTCTTTGATGTTTTACCTGAATCAATAGTCATTACAAGAACGAGCCAAGTGAAGGCATTTGTTGAGCCCAGGGTAAAGTCTGACATTGAAACGTTAGAAAATATGATCAGTTTATACGATAAAAAAAAGATTAGCTTATTAAAACAACATGAAACATTGAAATTGAAGATTGAAAATGCAAAAGACAGTTTTCACTTCTCAGGTGATGGTAACAAAATTAGTTATCATGATAATGAATATTCTACAAGAGTTAATTTGCTAAGAGTTAAAAAATCAAAGTTAAAGGCTAAATTAAAGACACTTAAATTAAGAAAACAACAACAACTATAGACAATTTTTCAAATTATCAAGAATTTTTGCGACGGATTTCTCTAAACTTTCCAATTTAATGCTCATAGATAACAAAACGGGATCTGAAGTCATCACATCACAAGATTCTATGACGGTGACAACAGATGGTTGACCATCATTACCAATGTATGAAACTGATTCTTCTAAGAATTTGGAAGCTGTTTTCAACAAAGTCGATATAGAAGGATCCGAGGTAGACGTACTAAAAATGGATTTAATGATGTTTGAACCAAAATTAGAGTCATTAGGTAAATTACCTGACGTACTCTGTATATATTTTTCTTGCTTTTTTTTCCATTCTAATAATTTATTGTATTCTTCCATGATGATTCTGTTGATTGGATGATATCTATCAGTACTAATTCTAGATCTAACATGATCCACCCAAGTTAATTTTTTACTTGGGTCCAAAATCGTATCCCAAGGTTTAGTTGTGACTTTCTTTAAGATTTTCAAATCAATCGATAAATCTGAGTTTGAAACTAAGAAATCTATTGATAAAGTAGCTGGTATTTCTGGTGTGAAGAAATTAAATGGAATTCTCACTTTAGGAAATAAATAATCATCTTTTGGTGTTCTCAATGAATTTTTGGCCAGACCGATCTGATTGTAAATTTGATCAATGTATTTGATTAATATTGAAGTATCTAATACAGGGTTCTCTAGAATTTTGTCAATTGTATGAATTGCATTATAAATGGAATCATGACAATCCATTAATTGTCTAATAATTAAATGTTGACCATCTTGTAGTTTAAACGAATGGACCTTTCCACCATTTAAGTTTCTAGATTTAATAGCAACGCTCAAGCCTGTAATGCTGAAATTTTGTCTCACTATTATTCCTTTTAGCATTTCTGAGTTGTGTGTTGACAATGGGAGTCTATATTCTTGATCATTGGTCTCAGATAATTTGTCAAAACATGATTGTAAGTTCTCTTTGATTTGTGGGAGTTGTGGAATTACCATCTCTTTGATTAGCCATATGAGCTCGTTTTGAGAACATTGTTTGACCTTTGCTTCAATCTCTTGAGAAGAGAGTAAAGATGTCGAATATATTGTGGTGGACATGATTGAGTTGTATAATTCACGTGGCAAAGCTGTTGTAAGACAACCTCTTAAATGGCTAGATTACATCATTCGATTACGCACATTCTAAGACCTCCAAAAAAGTTCAACACTCGAGGTTCGTTTTTTTAGACCACACAAAAACTATAACCACAAAAAGGGAAACAATTCTTCTTCAAACCACCAAGTTACCAGTTGCACAGTACCTTCTTCAGGACATGTCCAGTCCAAACCCACAGCCGCCAACTGATCTATCTACTGTGTTGGCTTTTCAGCCTCTGGAATATCTTGTCCCTAAACAGGACATCATTCCAGCTTGTGCTCCATTCGAAATCAGACTGCCAGACACACCGTTGTCAGATACAGGTGCCACCGCTAATACCAGCCTGGAAATAGATATTGCTCAACAAGTGTTAGATCAACAAGAAGCTACTGATTTGAGGTATGTCAAGTTCAAAAGACCAGCTTTGAAGTTGCAACATGACAGTGGGAATTCAAGTGTTTTGAGTAAATTACAACTGATAAGTCCATTGGAACAACAACTGTTTAACAAACAAGATCTCAATTCTAGGAAGGATTATCTGAAACCAAGCACTAAAGTCAAAAGAATCAAACTACTGAACAATTTAAACCAAAATGATATCGATGCGTTTATGGAATCTGCTATTAATGCTGATCAATTGAAAATTAAATCTGAAATGAGGTATGCTACTAATCCTCAGGAGGTTAGCACTGAATATAAGAATCCTCTTATTAGAAATTTGGTTTCAACGGCTGCTAGTTCTACAGTCAGTGTCACAACAACAGATACACTAGCCACCAACTCTATAACATCCCAAGCACGGACTACGTCTACTTCTTTATTTACAGAAAATGGTACAATTGAACAAACGGAAATGGAATCTTGGGCTTTGAGTAATATTGAAAAGCAAATAGAAGCCATTGGATTAACTGATGATGATATAGAGAGTGAAGATAATAAATATTGGATAATTTATAACGAAGTTTTGAAAAATAATAATATAGCAGATGATACTTTTATTCTAAATATTGAATCCTTAACCAACATTGAAAGTTCATTGACCAGATTATGGTATTCAAAAAACAAATTAGATCATGTGCCTATCGATTACTTGTTGAGAATTCAAGATTTAGTTAATAAAACATTGAAATTAACTGTAGAAGTGGATTGGTCTGGTTTAAAAGATTCGGATTTTGATTCTTCGTTGATTCGTCAATTGGTTCATTTGGCTTGTACTGGTTGTAAAGCTTCCATCAACATGATGTATTTATTGACTTCTGGTAGAGCTGAGAAAAAATTATATTTAGAAAATTATCTTGGTTCAACTTTTGAATTTACTCAAAAATTAGGTAATGAATTAATATCGCTTGTAAATACCACTTCACAAAATATTTCCACTGAAATCTTACAATGGTTTAATATTCTTTTTCAAAACTTTGCTACATTAATAAACCAAATCTCTACTTTAATTGAATGCATACCAATTGATGAATCTCAAATTACGTCTTTAGAATATTTTGCAATAAATACCCTTTACTTAGAAGTCGATTCAAAACAAAGATACCGTTTAATTGATTCAAATCAAATTGAAAAATTACGTGTTTCCGTTTCAAATATTTTGATTGAAATTTTTAAAAAATATAAAGAACAGCGTGATTTTATCGTTTCAGAAGCTATTGGTAACATGAATAAACTACCCCATCAAAAACTTTTATCTAGGCAATTTAGAACATCAAATGGACTAAATGTTCAATTATTCTCATATTTTTTAGTTAGGATAATTCAATCATATAATTGCTCAGATTTCAAATTTGAACAATCTTATTGGGACTTATTAGCTTCAAAAAACACACCCAAACAAAAAGAAATGATAAATGAAATGAATGATAAGTTTTTCAACTTGCTGATTGAAAAATCAAATGAAATGCATAACATGTCAAATGAAATTGCCATGTTGTTAATTAACAAAATGAATGCCATCTTAGATGCCAATTTTAGAAGAGTCATTGAGAATTTCTTAACGGATTTGCTAGGATTGGTTAAAGAGGCTGAATATCCTGGCTCTGAAACTTTGTTAACTTCGATTATGAATGCTTTGTTGTATGTTTGTGGATCTGAGAAGGAAAAAACAACTTCAAACAACGTTTCTACCTTCTGTATGGAATTAGCTGGTACTATTGGATCTAAGATAGTGTCTTTGAAGGGCGATTCCACCGGATCGAAATTAAATTTGAATTCAGATATTGGTGAGATTGAACGTTTAGATAATTACTATTGGAAAACTTTATCCTATTTGAGAAGCAAAAAGAAAGATACAAATGATTTAAAGTATGATAATTTTTACTTAAAATATTTTAATTATTTTACTGCATTTTCAATCAAAAATCAAGGTAATTTATCTGATGCTGTTTTAATTAAGATTAATTCAATTCAAATAAAACTACTTGATGTTTTCAATGGTTCTGAGTCATTACCTCATACTTTCAATTCAAGCTCAAACATTGATATTGAGTCAATATATCAAGGTGTTTTATTATCACAAGATTTATTAAATCAATATGATGGATTGTTGAATATGGTTTTGAAATCTTTAGATAGCAGCTCAGTTAAAACTAGAGCAAGAGCAGTCAAGCAATTATCATTATTAATTACTCGTGATTATTCTTTATTAATGGTTCCGTCGATTAAGAATTCATTAACTAAAAGATTAAATGAACCATATGCATCGGTTCGTGACTCCATTATTGAGTTATTATCTAACTATGTTAAACAGAACCCTGGTTCAGTTAATGATTTTGCTGCAATTGTTGCTAGTAGAATTAATGATGATAGTATCACTGTTCGAAAGAAGTCAATCACTTTAGTATGTCTAATGTATTCTTTAACTCAAGATATAAATATTAAATCCATAATTTGCGAAAAATTGTTAAGAAGATTGGATGATGAAGAAGACACTGTATCTGATATGGCCTCACAGGCTCTTTTGGATAATTGGTTATTTAGTATCTCAAAACTACATGAAGTAGGAAATTCAACTATTACTGATAAAATTAGAGATACTGCTATGTGTACCGTTAAGATTATGATAATGGTTTTTACTTCAGGTGAGAAGAATTGGAAATATTTTGAGAGATTTTTAAAAGAACAGGTATTTCATGTAACAAATTTAAATAAAGAGAATCATGCAGAGCTACTTTGTGCCATATCTGTTATTATTGAAATTATTTTTGAAATCGTTACCGAAACTTCATCAGAAGATGATAATATTGAGATTGAGAATATTATGGGATTGTTATCCATCTTGGTTAGATGTAATGGCTCTTTAATTTCTCAAGATCAATTAATATCATTACAACCCTATCTAACTGATGAATCATTAACCGGAAATTCTCTTTGTTACTATACACTACAAATATTTTGCTTAACATTACCTCAAATGAGAGCATTAAAACGTCAATTTGTCGATGCCTGTGAAATTTCATTACTGAAAAGATTAACTAAATTTAATGTCAGGGAGTTAGATGAAGCAATGCCTTGTGTGTGGTATTTATGTTGTTATAATAACAGTACTCCCAAATTAACAAAAGCTTGCCTTTCAACGTTGAACTTGATTAAACCTTATTTAGCGAAAATTAAAACAGAACCAACTTTTAAGCCTGATTCAAGAATTCAAAGATTATTATTTTTGTTAGGAAATTTTGGAAGATACTGCAATTTTGAATCACATAAGAATTTATTTATTTCTTCCAAATTAGGTATTAAAGATAACGAGTCAATAGTTTCTTTTATCGTTAAGCATATTTTAGTATTCTGTAAAGAGAATACAGATTCAAATTTAAAAAGAATTGCAGTTAAGAATTTGATTAATGTTTGTATTTCCACGCCTACTTTGTTTTTAAATGAGACTATATTAAAGATTATGGATAATTCATTTGAAAATTTAAGTGATATGAGTTTACAAGATACTGTGATTAATGGGTTAGGTACATTCCTAGATATTGAAGAGAAGAAAACCATCGAAAGAAATGGCTTGGATAATAAAGATTCAAAAACAATAACGTTAGACGTTCAAGTTTTCCATGGAAAGTCTCAAACGTATGTAAATGACGGTATATGTGCTTCATTAGTTCAACGTTATTTAAAATCAATCTTAAGAAATTGTCTTATTGATCAAGATGAGCATTCTTTGAAAGCTATTTATTTCCTAAAACAGATTGTTAGATTAGGCTTTGCAAATCCTAAACTTTGTATCCCTACTATTATTGCTTTGGAATCCTCTCCAAATTTATTGATTAGACAGGCTGCTTTAACCATGCATGAAGAGCTGGCCGATAAGCATGAGTCATTGATTGAAAGTAGTTATATTGAAGGTTGGAAATTGGCTGTTATTTATAGACGGAAATTTGTTACTTTAAAACAGTTGCTTTTGCAAACCAATTTTTTGAAAAATTTCCTTAAAGTTTCTGACTTCGAATCTAAATTAACCAGAATGAAGAAGTTCATTAAAAGTTTACTAAGAGCATTTTCAAACTTTGATGATGAATCAATTATTAAGAAACCTCTTGATGAATTACAGCAAATGAAAGATTTTGTTTATTTCTTTTGTGCTAATATTAGTGAATTGGATTTCAAATCTCAAGAAATTGTGTTACAGTTAATAAGTGGATTGGAGAAACTATATATGTCGATATCATCAATTATGTCCACTGCGATGGAAGAAAATTCAGAGTTAATACAGAATGAATTAGTTAAATTAGGGTTAATTTCAAGCTGTTCTTTAATTCTCCATAACTTAAAGTCAAATCTATGCCTTCAATATGGCATAACTTCGGAAAAGTTATTAAAGTTTTATGAAAGTAATCAACATGGTAAAGAGTTTAGAAACAATGTTATTAAAAATGATAATATTTATGCAGTTAGTTTTGATGGGCTCTATTTTGATGATGACAATGTGATATCCAATGAAATGCTTGGTGGAATGATTACCAAGGCTACTTCTTTGCTTTAAATTATGCTGTTTGATTTTTTTTTGTATTTTTTTCTTCGCTGGTGTAAAATTAGTTTTTTTTTAACGTTTGCTTTAGTTCAACTATATTATGGGTTTCTTTTTGTTTTTTTCATGAAAAATATTCTTGCATTTCTAATTATTAAGTAAATATTAATTTGTCAATGATATATTACAAAACAAGCTATCAGCAGTAAATTTTATTAAATTAGAGAAAGCTAAAAAAAAGGACTAATACAATGCACACCACATTAAATGGGTATATTGAATATCGTAATTAACTATATACCAATCAAATACTTTTCTTTAAAGTCAGATCTTCTTCTAATATAACTTTTAATAATAATCCTTTTTAGGTATTGCAACTGGCCTTCATTAGCCAACTCTTTTAACATTTCAGGTTGGCATGAAAACAAATTTGTCAATTCTTTTAAAATATTAAAGCTATCTTTTAATTCATTCTCACCAGAACTTAAAGTGATATCACCACTCAACTCATCCTCGACTGGATTAACAAATGTGAATGATTGAAATGTATTGATATAATGAATCATGTCTTCTGTAACTATACTTGAACCAGCACTTGAAACAACGAACTTGGTGAAATGATGAATTAATGATTCTAATAAAGTACTACTTAATCTACAAACCAATTCATATTTCAACAATGTGTTGTCTGACAATGTCGAATCAATCGTTTTGAATGTGATTTCCATAAATTCCGTAAGTTTTGTGCAAGTTGAAGTTTTATCAAACATTGATATATCAGTGGTGTTAAAATCATTATATTGCTGTGTATTTAAAATCGAAGAGATTGCTCTTTCAAACAATGTTAATGAAGAATCCAAAATAATATTTATACCAATTTCAACATCTGATATGAATGAATTAAACGATGATAAGATTTTTTGCTTTAATTGTTGGGATGTAAAAATTGGAAAATAAAAGGACTTAACTGTAATGGAAAATAGGTATAATTGATAGGGAACCAAATCTAATTGTCTTAAATATGATAAGTCAACTTTGTTCGTATTACCGCCAAACAGGGATGACTGTTGCTTTTGTTGAGTTTGAACTTCATTGTAAAGAGATTCCAATCCAATTGAAATATAGGATGGTCCAATATAATATAATAATTGCTCAAATAAATCAACCACATAATCATTATTTCTGTTAGACAAAACTAGATCATTGCATCTAGTTAGAGATTCAACTGCAGCCTTCAAAATATTTTCTGTAATCTCTAGAGTCATTTCATTTTCAAAATCACTGTGAGATTGAGTTTGTACTAATGATGCTAAATCCGTTCCCGAGCCATTGCCACGCAAGGACGGATTTGAATGTCTCTTGAATTTCTCTCTTATTGAACTTGAACGATCCATACTTTTAATAAATTTGGAAAAAGTAGGTAGTTTTTTACCACCCTTTCTACCATAAAATAATAAACGTTTCGTTTGTTGACCTTGGTTGTTATTAGACATTGACTGAACATATGATGCAGTTGTTAAAAACATTGATTGGTTATCATCATTATCAATAGTGTTTGATGCTGTTGCTGAGATTGTTGCTCCATCTGTTGAGTGCTGTTCTCTAAATTGAGCGATTCTATTGGCCAATAAATGCTTAGCAATGATCTTTTCATGTTGTAACTCAAATTTTGCTGTGAGAAATTCTATAATATCTGCAAGACTTTCTTTCTCATCGTTGATATAGAAATCATTCGAAATATAACTAGCAAACACAGTGGCTTTTAAATGGTCCAATTCAATACCTAAATCAATTCCTTTAGATTTTAACAAAGGTTTAACGGAGTTTGTGACATGCGTCGCTTCAACAAATAATAGATGCAAAGTTCTTAAATAAGCTAATTTAGAGTATGACGTGGTCATTTTCAATAAATATTCAACTCTTTGGGAAACAATTTGATAAAACTCACTGAATAATTTTCTTAAAACTGCAGTTGTATGTTCTTGGAAAATATTCTGAATTTCATCGAGTTTGGATTTCGTTTCAGTAATTGCAGCAGTATATAGCAATAGAGTAGTTCTATCTAATTTCAAATTCGAACTTTCAGGGTTACCCAACGGAACCCAGTATTCTTCGGTGATTGGATCTAGCGGATCATATTGAGAAATCAAACAGTGATTTTCAACATAGGAGGAAACCAATTTAACACCATCATTGTAAATGAACAAAATATGGGTAAGTTCTTTTAATCTTCTGGGATCAGGAACTTTTTCGTACTTTTGAAAAGCTTCCAATATATCTGCTTCAAATTTGTTAGCCTGAGATATAATTAACTCATCGGTTTCTTTAGCTCTTTTCAAAGAAGGGTCTAAGGCTAGTTTTGAAGACATAAATAATAATTGGTTCCAGGCCCTTGCAACACTCTCCATTTGATTAGAGGTATAATTAGTTAGATCTCTTGGAGTTCTTCCTTCAGTGTAAAAAGTATTGTATGATCTGGTTAAGAAAATCAGACTCAGAGAATTTTCTTTAACTTTGTTTGTCTTTTTAAGTCTCTCACCTAAAGGATTAATTGAATTACTATGTATTCTACTGACATTTGTTGATAAATTGTCTAGTCTGACTGTTAATTTACTTGCTTTAGAACTTAACTGGTTTATATTATCATTATGCTGGGCTTGGTATTCACTTGCATCTTTTTCTAATTTCAATTTTCTTGATTCACATTCAACACCTAGATTCTGAAGTTCTCTTAAAACAGCCTCAAAGTTTCTAATATAAGGTTTTGAATCGATATATTGGACACCACTAGCTTCATCTTTCTTGAACGACACGGGTGTTTTGCTTGATATTTTATTGACAAATTCAGGCACTGTTAATTCACCTAGTAAGTTATCCAATGTGAGCATCTGCCTTATCTCACTGTCAAGTTTATAAAAGGAAGCCATGATTATTGCTTCGCAGTAGCCTGTCTGTATTTTGTAGTTAGAATGTGGTGGGTCTTAGTTAATTGTTCTAATTCCGGTCAAGGTTATGCGTTGTACGGTTATTGAACACTTAGATTTACCTAAGTGCGACATGCTCGTAGACATCACCAGCCAATATAATATCGCCACCTGCGCCACCGGAGATTGTGACGTGTTAAAAAAACAGCAAATCTGTTTGAAAACTAAACAGCTGGCTTATTTCTTTATCTCAAACGGTACTTAAGTCTTTCTTTTTTCCTCTTTCCTATATTCAGGCTCTTTTACTTCTCAAAGTAGGTTGCTTTCTTGTTAACCTTCACCCTTGTTTGAATGAAAAGGTCACAGGACGTTTTCTTGACTCCTGATGATTCACCTCAACAGTCACTTGTTTCTCCTATCAAAAGAGCTCTAAAGCAGCAAATACCTTTGGTTACGAATTTATCAAATGATTCTACTAATATTGCTGCTTTATCTCCTTTGTTTCACCAGCATCTACCTTCTCTTATAACCAACTCAAATACATTCGAAATTGCCCAACCTTGGTCCCATATCCGTTCACCTGTTTCTCCTTCATCTCCGTCTAGAGACAACAAGACTAGTGGTAATCATCACCCAACTATAAAAACAATCACTATCAGTAACACTGTTTCTCTTATAAAAGTCACTTCTCTGCTTCTTTTATATATGTTTCAGTCACTCAATCCATCATTGACTTCTCTCCAGTACTTCATCAAAGAAGTTTTAAAACGATCTAAATGCTCTTTAACTGTTTTTCAAATTAGTATTTATTATTTGGTTTCTTTATTGAATTCTTCAAAACTAGACTCAGATTTATTAAAATGCCCTAAAAGGGCTTGGCTAGGCTGCTTAATATTAGCTGGGAAGTTTCACCGAGATAAGAATTATACTATGAAAGTCTGGAATAAAATTACTGGATCATCAATTAAAGAACTCAATTCAACAGAGATAATAATTCTTGACCAATTGAATTATAATTTATTTGTTAAAGATATAAAATTTAATGAATTTCTATACACTTTGCAAAAGTCAATATGCTTATTAAATTCGCCACGTTTCAATAATTCAATAGCTGCAAGGTCTCAAAAATCTCACTCTAGAACTCCTTCTTTAACTACTGTTTCATCTCAAACTTTAACTCCTCCTTCCTCTCCAAGCTTGTCTTCACCTCCTGCTTTGTCAGCATTGTCTTCTACATTTGCATCTTCTCCTGTTGTTTTTACTAATGATAAAGTTTCCAAGTTTCAAGCGACTATGAATTCACCTGCCTCCAGTTCCTTAAATGTTGATCTCTCGTTAAAGGCAAATTCACTGGCGCAGTTATTTGGATCCAAATTATCTATTTCAACTACAAATACAGATGCTCTTGAGGGATATTGTTCAATTAAAGTACCTACTGTTGATGCTATCTCGGGAGTTTCATTTACTCATGCTAAGAGCAATAAAAGATTTTTTAAGAGAGTTAAGATTGACTAAATGCTACTTTATAGTCTATCTGTTAATCAATTTGTTTGTTTCTTTAATATTCTGAATGCTGTTCCTTTGACATTAATAATTTTATCGCTTCATTACTTTCATATTCTTTTTCGTTTTAATAATTTTTCCACAACAGCTTCAAGCAGTGTTTGTTCTATTTTTAACGATATTTGTCCTTCTAATTACTATTATGTTCACAACTTCTGACTTCCATTCATTAGTTTGATACTTATTACTTCTTTCCTACCCCAGTCACTCATTTATTATTCTATACACCGTTTCTTTATGATGTTTACGAACCAGCTTTTTTTCTTTGTTTTCGTTTTGTTTTTTGTCTTTTTTATTATATATCTTACTTTCGACCTCAATAAAACTACAAAAAAATCTCCAATAATATTATTGGTATATGCTTGCAATCCTGCACCGTGTTTCTAAGAACATGTCAGAAGACAAATAAACTATTCTATCTGATACCCACATTTTATTCTCAGGATAAATTCCAGTATCCTAGGTTTGGGACTTGAACAACCTAAAAACAACCTAAAAACAACTCGAAAATAACTTTATAAGGCATATAACAGACCTGTAACTAATCTAATGCCAACTCTAATGAAAACAGAACACAAAATACAAAGACCGAAGCAAAAAAAAGTACTTTTCTAATGGTCTATGCATAATGAATGGTGAAAAACAAATTGTAAACAATCAAAATCAAGATTAACTCTACTAAACAAAATTCACTTAACTTTAAATAATTAACCAGTTTCAATCGATCAAACCAACCTTTAATATCAGGCTCATTATATAACTCATCATTTATCAAACTAACATATCTAGTATTTCTCCCACCCCAGTTACCATCGAGTCTAACATTATATGAAACATACACAAAATAAACAAAATTTAAAAATGCAAAGATGGAGTAAAAGATAATATCTTTATATGGTGTGCTTAAATAACACATTGTAGTTGATAAGGTAGTTTGTGGTATTATTTGTTGTGAACTTGAAATCAGCGGCTCACTTGATATTGGTTGTGAGTATAACGTTAATAATTGAACCGCAGGTTTATATATCCCCATTGCCATGCTTATTGATTTAACGCTCACTGCTAATAAATTGTTTGCTGAAACATGAGCATCGGATCTCTTTTTATAAAATTTAGAATCTGTGGTGAGTTCTTCTATAACAGAATCTGGCATTGTTTGTAGACCAAGATCTGGGGGGACCCCATTATTTACATCATCTATGTTAGAAGAATCTTGATTATCAGTTGCTTCTATTATTGAAGATACAGACTCTGGATACGGAATAACAGCTTCACAATAATCATGATCATCACCCGCAAATACTATATCTGGCTGTATCTTTTCGATTATTTCTTTGGTTAGGTCTTCATCAATTACGGTTTGATATTGATGGCCAGCCCCTAATCTAAATGCATTTATAGACTCTCTTAAAGGACCACACACGCTTTTGTTTGGGTCTCTATATAGTGTGACATGGGTGAACATTATTCTTGGATTACTTTTATGTTCTTTAGATAATTGATCCATAAATTTTCTTGGTGGTTCATAAATTTCAGGATCCTCTGTATTAGATAGTGAAATCGAGTCCAAAAATATTAAATCATGATTGTTTATAGTTATCATTTTGTTAATTGGATCCCCAAAATCATGATCAAATCTTTGTAATGCATGTTTCCAAATCCCATTAGCCCAACCAATATCATGGTTTCCTGGAATATTGTAATGAACCTCTGGCTTCTTTTTAGCTGAATAATGATCAAGAGGTTTCTTGAAAATTGAATTGAATCTTGATAACTCATGAGAATAATATTGATCAGATGAGGATCTAGAATTATCCATTAAATCACCCAAAAAAATAATTGAGTCTGGATTTAACTGATTCAGCAAAGCCTTATAATTCTTATAAATATAATTATCAACTGTAAATTTTGAAAGTTGTAGTAGATAATTATTCTGACTCGGATAAGTATGATTATCAACTAATTGTGGGTCAGCAATCAATAGAAAATTATGCTGGTTTTGTTCTAAAGAAGAATATGTTGGTTCAGGAAAACTGCATTTAGATATTGCCAAGTATGGGTCGATCTTTTGGAAAAACAAGAATAGGAAAAACCAAATTGTAAATGGTAGAATTAAAGGTAAGTATCTTTGTAAAATTGGGATTTCATTTCGACGATTAATTGTAGTTCTCAGCAGTTGTGAAGGTAATTTTAGTACCAGATTACGTGACAGCTGTTGAATTCTCATGTCTATACTATGTATGGAAAACTGATTTGCGTTGTTTGACGTAGATAACTGATTTTAATAGTTGACTCTGTCTGAATAAATGACTGCAAGATGCCACCTAAATTTATCTTTGTTATTGTATTTGACGTGAATTTTCGGATCTATCCGAATTGGACTAAACTTTCCTGGCTGTGCTATTATAAACTCAGAGGATTATTGAATTAACTGGTGTTCATATTTCATAATTAATTATCGATCAACCCTAATTGAGTTTTTTTTATTATTTTTCAAATTTCACATTTGAATAACAATAATAACATAATGTCTTCTTACTTTGTTTTAGGTTCAACTGGTCTCTGTGGCTCACACTTTCTAAATAGCGTTGCTAAATCCAACGAGGTGGCAAATGTTTTAACCATCTCAAGAAGAGAGCCGAAAATTCCATCCAGCATCTCTTCAAAAGTTATTACAAAGTTGGAACAGGACTCTGCTAAATGGCCAGAAGAAATAATTAAAATATCTAAGGAGAACATCAAGACTCCAGTTTCAGCTACGTTTTTTTCAGGTTTTGGAACTACAAAGAGAGCTGCTGGTTCTGCTGAAAATTTTATAAAGATTGATCATGATATCAACGTGAATTCATTTCAAGCTGCCTCAGATTCAGGTGTTTATGAAACTGCAATCTTGGTTTCTGCAATCGGTAGTAATCCTCAATCAAGCGTTTTATATCCTCAAACCAAGGGCAAGATAGAAGAGGCAATTAAAAAAATGGGTTTCAAAAGAACCATTATTTTAAGACCGGGAGTTTTATTAGGTGATCGTGAACAAGGTCATGGTAAAGGTTTCCCTAGTAATTTAGGTGAGAAGGTTGGAGGTTTTTTCAGAGGCATTGGTTTCAATTTTGCTCTCTATCCTATTTATGGTGAAGAAGTTGCGAGAGTTGGGTTTTTTTTGAGTTTGAAACCTGTCGAAAAGGAGGGTGAAGTTATCGTTGTTGAAGCAGGAGAAATGTTGAAAATTGTTAAGGAGAATGGTTTGGAAAAGAAGGACTAGTGTTTATTTACGTTTATCTTAATATTGTTTTAATTCGAATTTATATTTTTTTTGGTTTTAACTTAGTTTACTAATTTTTGAACCAATGGTTATGAAACCTTGTATAGATTATTTAAAATTTAATTGGGTAAAATCAAACCCATAGAAAATGCCAAAACCATCAAAAAAAGAAAAAAGAGTATATATGATAATTTCTTATAAACTTCATTAGCATGAAAAAGATATTGTGGTGCATGTACAAAAACACAATAATAACTGCACAATCTAGTTAGTAATGAGCAGAAACATTGGCCTAATACACTAGGTTCAACATCAGACAAGGATTGGACTTCATTTTAACAACTTATTGAGGTTAAGTGATCCATCCCATTGTACTGAGTCATGTTTGTTATATTTTTGTGTTATAAATATATATCAGAATTTGTATTACTCAGCTAGGCTAACTTAATTCTAATTGAAGTTTGACACAATGGGCTCTACTCAACATGATTTTTGATTACGGATATCCTCATTTCGTTAACAGATAACATAAAGCCAAATTATATTCCTCAAAAGACAAATACAACTGCATTGAATCAATATTACCTAATGAATGTTGTTATGATCTAAATACATAATTACTTCTTTTGGGTCCTTTTTAATTACTTATCCACATAATGGTATTATCATTTATGGGTTGATAATTCTATGTAGTTTTCAGTTTACTGCCCTAGAAACTACATTGTTGAATTTGCCAATATTAATTATTGCTGATATTGCTACTTTAATGGGGGGATACGGTGCTACCTTGATTTGAGGTTCAAGAATCAAAGAACTAGCATGATGATCTAGATTACATTTTTCAATATTATTGGTAGTTGTGTGTATTATAGGGGCACTACCAATGGCATTAAATTAGTATAAATTTCATGACTTTATTGAATAGGAGATGGCATCTTCCGCTAGTTTCATTTCACTGAAAATTTGAACCAAGTCGCATATTCTGTATCAGTTAAGTGTTTAACCATAAACCTTATAGTTGAAAGAATGAATAAACAAAAAAGTTAATTGAAGGTAATCGTTTGTGTACACTAAGAGAAAGTTGAGTATCTTATTGGCACACAAAAGAAGAAATAGATAAAAATTTCCCAAGCTCGCTCCGATAGTTGGTGATCCAAATCCCAAACTTCGTTTATTACTCAAACAAGCCATTGTGCTTTTTCTCTACTTGAGAAATAGAATAGTTTGCACTACTTTTCACTACGAAAAATAATTATATATTACAATTGTCCACTAGGATGCAATACTTAATAACAATTTCACTAGTTGCATTATTGGTGTTATGGTTCAGTATACCATACATAAAATCAAACTTGGCCGATATTGATCCAGAAGCACTTAAGAATCAATCATCAGTTGGACCAACTCGTAACTTAAAAGAAACAGCAATTTATAGATCAGTCGATGTCCCACATGGAGTTGCATTGAATACAGGATTAAGAATCAGACATGGTTATAAAATCCGTGATGGTTGTTTGAAAGATATTTGGCTGACTTGTTTAAAATTAGCTAAAAATTCACCAGTTGGTGGTACGATAATTAAAGTTGGAGATATGAAATTAGGAGTCATATATGTTAATTGGCTAATTTATGAATTAGGTAAGTTGATTGGAAAAAGTAATGGCAAGATTGGACTGTTTTCTGATATGACTTGTTTAGATAGTTTGTTAGTCGTCTTGTCTTGTTTTATGTACTGTGATAGAACGTTGGTTAATTTAGATTCTTTATCTAACACTGAGCATGAGTATGAAGTTTTGTTTGTTGACTTTAAACATTATAGCAAAGTTTTGTCCAACTTGAGTGGTGTTAAAAAGGTCGTTGTGATGAATGTACCTAGTGATATTGGTACTGATAAAGTTGTTGATGATGTGGAAATTGTCTCATTTGATAAATATTTTGAGTATGATCAGGAACAAATTAAAAAAAAAGATGATTTTAAAGAGTATGATCCCATGAAGACCGATGATAGCGAATTCAATAATAATCCATATTCTGAAATGAGTAATGGCATTAAAATCAAGTTTTTCCAGAGAAATTTTGTTTCTTCTATTGCATCTCAATTAATGTCGTTGAATTCGGATTTTTGTTGGAATCAAGGTGACAAACTATTGATTGGTGTCTCTAACAATTTAACTTCAAAAAATAATCTGATTTTAAAGTTTCTATGTGGGTTGTTAGGATGTGTTAAGCAAATTGAAGTTGTAGAGGAAGTCCAATTCACCTTAAAAAATCTTGAGAAATGCAATCCTAATATTATTTCTTTTGGAGATGAATCTCTAAAGAGAATTTTGATGTCTACGAAATGTGGGATCCTAGAGAAGTGGTGTATCAGCAGAAGTGAATATTTTAATTCAGTTGGAATTTTTAATCAATTAGGTATGATTAGACCATTGGAAATTAGGTTGATCTATTCTATTGAAACAGGCAAAATTTCTTCTAGGCAATATAATGTTCTGAGAACAATATTAGGATCAAGAATTATTAGAGAGAAATTTATTCATTTATCGCTTGGCCCAATTTTAAAAACCAATTTATTCGATAATAGAGTTTTAAGTAAGGAAAAATTTGATGATTTCACAGTTAGACAACTAGGAGTTGCATCTAATTCAAATGAATTGAAACTGAAAAAACTTGAAGATGAAGATAATACAGGAGAATTATATGGTAGAGGATTCAATTTCGGTAAAGTTGAAAACGAAGAAATTGATGAAGATTATTTTATTAAACTTAGAATTCACGGTAAGTTTGGTACTGATGGGTGCTTTTATCAATACTATCCTAATTAATCATATATAAATAATATTTATGTTGGTTAATCGTACATAAAGAAATTTTTCTCTAATTGTAAGAAACCCTGACCTAGTTGAAGGTTGATCGTCCAATCGACCGCAAAAGAAAACTCGACATGCGGAAGGGGCGAATCGATTTTTGAAAGTTTTGACAGTTGCAGAGCTATACGTTCACGTTAAACTAGAAAAGTGTTAAACTTGGACTAGAACATAACCTGAATGGTTTTTAAAATGTAATCATTCATGAATTTTCTCAGTAGTTAACTCCTGTACCATTGTGTCTTCAAACTAATGCAAGGACTAACTAGTAATGTTCGTAGTCCAGCTGGTAGTAATGCTAATTGGCACGCACACGCCCTCTGATCAGATCAACGGAATCGAAAAGTGAACCATCCTCCCGATCAAAAGGGATTAACACAAGTCACTTTTTCTCTCCCTTTATATCTTCTTCTACTCTTCTCACTGCTATTGTGTCAGCCATTGATATAGTTAATCCAAGAAATTACTGTACTCATCTAGATAAATTCCACCCCGCTTGCATCAAAGCTACACCACATCCATACAACATCGCACAACAAGTTCTATATATAACAACCGACACAATTCTACAATTCTACTCCCAGACCACTTTTTTGCTAGACACATTGCTTCATGGTAGGCTCTATCCATATTCCGGACACTGATTCCATTATAGAGGCTGCTCAAAGTGGCTTCAGTGCCATTGAGATACCCGACCACTCCTCTGGTTTAGCCCAGGTACAACAACAACAACAACAACAACAACAACAACAACAACAACAACAACAACAAGAGTTGACATATGCTTCTCCGCATGTGTATAATCAACAGCAACAGATCGAGTCTCCAGCGATGAATAGTAGTACAACAACTGATATAGTTATACCAAATTCAATCGATACCATGTCTGACAAACAGCCCATGAACTTCAAATTGGGAAGCCCCCCTTTAAGCACAGAAAATTTGGTAAGACAGCCTTCAATATCAACCAATCTAAATCAATCTTCATTAAGTCGAAAACCTTCCACTTTTAACAATCAATTGCTTGAACAACGTGCAAATTTAACCAGAGCTCCTACGTTAAAAAACAAATCATCAAATTCTCCTAGCTATACTTTAAATATAATGGTTAGGCAATTTACCAAATATGCTGAAAGAAAATTATCACTTTGTATCAATTCCGCCCCTTTAGATCAAGAGCCTGATATCATAGATTTATTATCAGAAGGTGTAGATCCCACTTTTGATAAAATTATTACATCCTTAGGCTATATTGCTAGAAGAAAACCGAAAAGAGTTACTGATGCCGTTATGCACTGGAGAAGAGGAAAATCAGAATTAAGAGAAATGGCTCGTTCCATGTTAGAGAAAGAATATGCGACATATAAAGACTATGAAGATAGTAGTAATAGGAAATCTGCTGCGCCAGTTACTCCTAAACCATTGACACATAAAAAGTCGCTATCTTTTACCAGAAGCGTCAGTTACACTTCTAGACAAGCAACTAGTTCGATTTCATCTACTCCAATTATAGATAGTAAGGATGGCCAACTAAAAGATTTACAATCAAGAGTTCAAAAAGCCGAAATCACTTATACTCAGGCCGATAGACAATTTACAATCAGTACCTATATTCTTTGGAGAGTTTTAATTGAGGTTGTTAAGCAAACACCCACTGCTATATTGACTGAAGATACTGGCCTTGAAGAAATAATGTATAATTATTTGAGAAATATTGATCCTAAATTAGTCGCTAAAAGTGCCATTCAATCTGCGAATTGGAACTTATTAGCTGAGTTAATTGGCCGCATGTCTGAAAAATCATTTTTAAATGTCTCTGATCGTTTTATTGCAGACCTGGAAAAGTTTCCAACTGGCTATACAAACAATAATGGTGGAATGAATGAAGCTGGACTGAATTTATTAATCCATGGTATGAGATATTTACAATTTTCTAATTCTTCTTTAGAAAGATTTGAAGAAGGTGCTGATTTCATGAAGTCTTTAGCTAAATTTTTCTTCAGATGCCAGAATGAAAATATCTTGGTTTCATATTGCGAAGTTATCAATCAATTATTATTATCACTGGCTGGAACTTTGACTGCTGAAGTTAACCATCCGACTTGGGTTGAAGCAATTAAGATTATTTATAGTAAGAGTTTAGAAATTGCTAACACTAAGTCAAATAAATTTTGGAAATCTGCTGCGACTTTAGTCTCAACTTCCATCTCTGTTGCTCCAAAGGAAATGTTTGAAAACAATTGGTTGGTTATTGCCAATTCCAATATTAAAAAATTGAAACCAAAATTACCACCTTCTGAAAAGGTTGTTGTTTTGACTTGTCTTGGTAGATTAATATGGGCCTACTTATATCGATACTCTGATACGTTGAATGCTAAAACTAGAAACCTTGAAAACTTAGCTGACTTACTATTTCAAAATGCTAACAACAAAAAGCAGCATTGGTTAACCCATGATACTCTATTAATCCAAGCTGCAGTTCAAATTCTTCGTGCAATGGCTTTTTCTCAATTGAATTTAACTTTAGAAAATATTGTGCTACCAATTATTAAATCATCTTTCAATAATATTAATTTAGAAAATTTATCTCATGAAAAGTTATTGTTGGCAATTAGATCATATTCTTGTATTTTATCAGATTATCAAAATAATGACAGACCACCTTTTCCAACTGATGATGTTATTCAATCTTCATTGGATCCAATGGAATTTGCTAACATTGAATCAACTGATATTTTTGAGAAATCACCTTCCAATGCTGCTGTTCATACTGAAGTTTCTACAATTTTCACAAATTTATTGTTTTTATTAGACGCTCAATGTAGTTCTAAAGTTTTGGAGAATTCAACAAACAACTCCAACTCTGTTCCAACTACTCCAATTTCTCCAACTGCAACTCTAACACCAACCTTATCGATTAGATTGTCAAGCTTTTATTTTCATAACGATGATAACTCAAACAAGTTAATGCAATTGTTCTCAACTATTATTTCTGGTGTTACTTGGTATTCACAGACTAATCCATCTTCATATAAAAGTAAAGGTAGAAGCACATACACCCAAATTGTTGAGTTATTGGTTAAAAATTGTGTTCATGAGAATGAGAATCTAAGTTCATTTTGTATTGATAATTTAAAAATCTTAGTTACCAAGAACTCACCTAATGTTATAATGACTCTATTTGTGAGAATCGCATTTTTCTTAGATGAAAAAGTCAGTGGTAATTTGAATCATGAATACTTATCTTCAAATGACTACATTAAGTTACTAGAGATTTATGTTGAATTATTACAAACTTGGTTAGATTCTTTAACTGAAACATCAAAGACGTCTGTGGAGACGCCTAATGAAATGTACAATGTGAACCATGAATTTGTTCAAAAGGAAATACATGAAAATAAAACATTTGAAGAATTAGATTTGAAAAGTATGGCGAATATGATCGATGAAATTGAAGGTAATGGATTATTCTTTTTGTTTTCTCATGATTTCAATGTTAGATTTTTAGGTTCGCAAATATTGAGAATGGTTGCTCAGTTTGATGAAGTTATTTATTATTTAACTACAGATACTGATACCGCTTCTTCTACTTTAGCTGGAACTAGAACAAGATTATTAAATGCTAGTTCAACTGGAGCCGAGAATAGTGAATTTATAAAAACTCATAATAGAATGCCTTCAAAGTTTGTTGCTGATGTTGGTACTAGAATTATCCAAGTACTAGAAAATATGGATTTTTTTGCTTTGGTTGGATCTAAAAAAGGTATATTAAGTGAAGCAGAAACTAAAAGATTGGCAAGATTACAGCACAAGCAAAGAAAGGACACAATTATTAGACTAGCCGAATCCAATCATGGTGTTGATGCTGCTTTATGGTTTAAAATATTTGAAGAAGTTTTAGAAAATTTGGTTGTTCAATGTCCAATGGCTATCGCTGTTGCTCGCTCTCACAGTTGTATTAGATTAGTTCAATTGTACAATCAGGTTGTTAATCTAAGTACTGGTGTTTCGTCTGGTGGTACTGTCAATTCATTAATTTGGGATTATATGTTGTTTTTAAAAGTTTCTTGTTCATCGTTAACTTCAACTTCTCAACAGCAAGTTCACATTCCAGCTATTTCGCTGTCTTCACAAAATACTGTTTTATCTCCTTTAAGCAAAACACATGCCAGGAAAAAATCACAGCAATTATTCACTGTTCAACATCAAAAGATTACCAGTGCAATGTCAATCTTTAAAATGGTTGTTCCTTTATTGACTACTACAAATATTAAATTAAAAGATGCATTAGTTGAAGGCTTAAGTTGTTTAAATATTAATATTTTTGAAAGCTTCTTGGAATCCATTGAAACTATTATGGAGAAATGGAGGTTTGATTCGAATGGCCGCAAAATTTCACCAGATACAGAATTAAAAATTGAGATATGTGGTATTTTAAACAAAGTAATGGCTAAGTTTTCTAAGACGGAAGATGATTTTATGAGTGAGTGGTCCTTATCGAGAATTCAGTTGATTTTATTAAATGTTAAAAGATTGTTGATTTTATCTTATTCACAAACTAACTTCGAATATCAAAGATTAAGAAAATATTTTATGGGTATTTTTGAAAGTTTCCATCAAGAAGTTCTAAAACGGAATCAAGTGGATACTTGGTTGCCTTTACAATTTAGAAAGGAATCATTTGAATTTGGTGAGGAATGGTGTGGTTATGGTGATAATGTTAACTTATTCAATAATAGATACATGCTAATGACTAAAGATATTGCAACTCATGAAAATTCTGTTACTTTACAAGCAGGTTTAGAATTACAAAAGCGACAATTACAAATTACTGCCATAAGTTGTATGGCTTCATTATTAGGATCTCCAATTGCAGATCAAAAACTTACGTTTGACGTTAATAAGATTTTATCTTGGTTTGACTCTTTATTTTATACTCATAATGAAAAAGTGATTGATTTAGCTAGGAAGGCTTTGCTAAAATTGTTGAAAGTTAATTCAAATTCAGTTCCAATTATACATGAAATTTTAAATAAATGCTATACAAAAGATCCTGCTTTAGGAAATTATTTCATCATGGTTAATGAAGCTTTTGTCACTGGAACCAACTTTGCTGATATGTATTACTCTCCTTTAACTTTAGGTTTGTTTTGTTGTGGTTCAGATAATTTCAGTGTTAGGGCAGCAGCTACCAGAATGCTAGAACATGCTGAGAAAACGATGTATGGAACAAATAACTGTTCGACCTTTGTTGATGCCATTTGTTCTGGTTCAAGAAATATTTATAAAAGAACAATGTTTAGTATATCCTCTCATTTTGCAACTGAACATCCAGACGAAAAGTATAAAATGATTTCTCAAATTACAATGTTGTTTAAGGTCGTTAGTAATTCTGATGGTAGAAGGGATTTATTAGCTATTTTATTACCTTGGGTTCAAACTGTTACGTTAAATTTGGGTGAAGATGATCCAAATAGAAATAAGTCGTTAATGGTTCTTTATAATTTTATTGAGATTACTGTGAATCTTGGTAATAAAATTCAAAATGAAGTAGAAGCTCTTTGGGTGTCCTTAGGAGGTGGTAATAATAATGAAAATGCTAAAGTTATTTATAGTTTCATTACTGATTTCTGTTTATTCTCAAAAAATTTGGAGTTTTTAGAATGTTCTAGACAAATTATGGTTTCGATTTCAAATGTTCAAAGTTCACTGATTGATTCCTTGATTTCCAATTTAGAACCAAAATCAATGATTCCAGTCAGTGGTAAGGACGTTTATGTTGACCTTTCTTCTTCCAATCCTGATGGTTTACCTTATGTTGCTGATTTATCGCGTTACTTGGCTAAAAATACTTCAAAGTCTTTTCCAACACTTTCATTGTGTGAATTATCAGTTATCTTTGTTGTTGATTTGATCTTGAATCCAGTGGATTCTGTTAAAGAACAGTTACCTTTACTATTACATCTCTCATTTGTTTTACTAGACCATCACCTTCCATTAATTCAAGATCAAGCATGTACAATGGTTGCGCATTTGGTTCGTCAATATGGCGATTATTCTGATGAGACTACTAAAAAAATTGTCGATACTTTAACTAGTCATGAACGTCAAAAAAGTCTTTGGTTACATAGTGATTTGATAACTAATAAAAATGGTGGTAGAATTCCCGAGTCGATGGATTTGTTAGTTCGTGATGTCAAAAGAGTTTTAGAACCCAATGTTGCTAATATTCAAAAAGAATGGAGCAGAAGTGCTATTCATTGGGCTACTTCTTGTAAAGTCATGCATATTGCTTCCAGATCATTTCAAATATTCCGTTGTCTGATTTCATTTCTGGATCAATCCATGCTCAGAGATATGTTGTCATGTTTAGCTAATACTATATCTGATGAAAATCCAGGTATCCAAAGTTTTGCCTTGCAAATTTTAATGACTTTAAATGCAATTACTGCTGAGTTATATAGTGAGCAGTTGATTGATTTCCCACAGTTATTTTGGTCTGCCGTTGCTTCTTTGAATACCATTCATGAACTTGAGTTTATTGAAGTTTTATCTACTCTTTCCAAATTTATTTCGAAAATTGATTTGGATTCTGATGAAACTGTTCAATGCTTAATTGCAACTTTCCCACCAAAATGGGAAGGCAGATTTGAAGGCTTGCAATCTTTAATCATGATTGGTTTAAGATCATGCAATGCTTATGAACCGTCGTTAAGATTGTTAGATAGGTTAAATCTGTTAAAGGATAGTGAAATTATTGGTTCTGGTGATTCAAGATTATTGATGGCTTTATTAGCAAATATTCCTAGATTTTTACATGCTCAAACTAATAAAAGATTTACTGAAGAGGTTATTAATGCTGCTGATGTTATCAGCTCTATGGCTGAAGCATTAAATATGCCAGGTCTTTCAAGAATTATTACCTCGTTGGTTAAGAAGAGATTCAGAAATAAAGAAGACTTTATGGCCCAAATTGTAAGTATTCTCAAGAATCATTTCTTTCCTACATATGCTGCTCAAACTTTGGTGTTTCTATTAGGGTTGTTATTCAATAAAACTTCTTGGATTAAGGTTGAAATTATGGACTTCTTAAAGCATGTTTTCAGAGTTGTTGATTTAAGTAGCGAAGAGTTTGTTGGACTAGGTGCCGATTTGGTTTCACCGTTATTGAGATTACTTTTAACTGAATTTGTAGATAATGCTTTGGAGGTGTTAGATGAAGCCAATTCAATTTCTGCTTCTCCATTCGATAAGCATTATCTAATGATGAGTGCCGGTGATGCTACTATGAGGAAAGAATATGAAAAAATTGCTACGTTATTTGGTATTCCGGATGATAGTGGTTGGTCTATTCCTATGCCTGCTGTCAACACTGCAAGAACTAGAAATAATATTCATTCCGTTTTCTCCACATGTACTATTCCAGTTAGGGAAGGTGAAACTAAAGAGACAGTCGAAGAATTGCAACCTCAATTTAATAGAGATGACTATGTTCAATATAATCCAATTGCACAAGATCAACAAGTTATGTATCAACAGCAACAGTCTTTATTCCAATCCCAGCAATCTGATACTGATTCGTTAAGTAATATGTTAAGTAATATGTTAGCTACATTAGAAAATTTGGACTCTTTCTTTACTAAAGATTCAATGGATATACCCCAACAATATGGCCATCAATACAGTGGTTCAGTCGATACAAAATCTACTGTGAATACAACTGCTACAACTGAACCGAATAATAATTGGAATTTCAATTTTGAATCACCAACTGTGAATCAAGCACCTCGTTTTTCTACTTCATCACCATCATTTAAAAGTCACACTAATGGTCGTCATAGATTTCTTAGAGGTGATATCTTAAAGCCAAAGAGTAGAATTTATCCAAATGGATTTTCAACTGACAGAAATCCTGAATTTAATTAGTTGCATTTTATATTGGTAGTTGTTATTGGTTTTTATTATAATTTTACGATTAACTTTATTTTCAGTTTGTTCTGTTTTACTTTTTATAATTAAAATGCTCTTTTTTGCTGGTCTTTGCTTTTGCTTTTGTTTTTGCTTTTGCTTTTGCTTTTGCTTTTGCTTTTGCTTTTGCTTTTGCTTTTGCTTTTGCTTTTGCTTTTGCTTTTGCTTTTGCTTTTGCTTTTGCTTTTGCTTTTGCTTTTGCTTTTGCTTTTGCTTTTGTTTTGTTAGTTTACTCATTTATCTTATTTTTTGCTCTATCATTCGCCTTTGTGTCTTTATATTTTACCTGTCATTGGATTTTCTGTCTTTATTCCTAATTAATTCCTTTTTCTCTTATCATGATTTTGTAATAATGTAATTTGTGTTTACGTTAATATATGAACAGATTTGGTTTTGTATAAATTCAAATTACTAAAAGATATTTACGTAATGGGGAACAAGCTTCCTCGCAAGTGAAAAGTAAAGTTGAGGTAACTTACGCAGATCTTGATTACCAATCGAGTGAATCACTTTTCTCAATTTTATCTTTCACTTTTCGATTACACTCAAGCTTGAACATTATATTACACTCAGGTTTCAATATTCAATTAAAATCAAGTTTGAACATTAAATTACACTCAATGACTTCTGTTGATTCCTCATTCTTAACTAGTTCCACATGCTTACATGTCTCCAACTTGGAGTCTTCCGTTAAATGGTACGAAGACGCAATTTCAATGACTGCCATCAAGAATGTTGAAACACCCGAATACACATCAGTTTACGTTGCTTATGATGGTGAAGGTCATTTATACCAAGGTAAGTCTGTTACTCAAAGAAATGGCTTAGTTGAACTAAGACAATTGAAGAACTCCACGGCTAAAGTTTTTGATGGTAACTCTGAACCATATAAAGGATTCGGACATTTATGTATCTCTGTTTCAAACATTGATGAAGCTCAAAAAGAATTTTTATCAAAGGGTGTAACTTTCAAAAAAAGATTAGAAGATGGTAGACAAAAGAATATTGCTTTCATTTTAGATCCAGATGGATATTGGGTTGAAATCATTGAGAATAAGATTAATAAAAAAGAAGGTGAAGTTGATCATTCATCCGATAGAATGAATCATACTATGATTAGAGTTAAAGATCCAAAGATTTCATTAGATTTCTATAGAGGTGTTTTGGGAATGAAATTATTTTCGACTAGAAAGTTTCCTGGCGCTTCTTTTGATTTGTATTTCTTAGGTTATGAGCATAATGCTGCTTATGTTGAAGATGATGAAGACGCAGTTTCCCAATCCTACAGACAAGCCATTATTGAGTTGACTCATAATTATGGTACTGAATCTGATGACTCTTCTTACTATGTCTTTGGTAAAGACCCAAATGTTGTTGGTTTTGAATCATTTGCTGTTTCCTGTAAAGATGCTAAGAAATTCACAGCCAGTCTAGGTGATACCGTCAACTGGATTTCTAAATATGATGAAACTATCGGAGCTGCTGTTTTAGCTGATCCAGATGGATATCAAGTCAGAATACAATCCTACGATGCTCCTTTTTTAAACTAAAAGGTGATGCCGTCACCATTCCCGTACATGCAACACCTAGACTTTGATTGTTTTTGTTTTTTTATTATATTATATTTATCTTATATATCTATGATTATAGATCATTGATTTGTATTAATTCAATTTATAAAGCGATTTACAAATTTGTGATCTCTACTTCTTATCAGGGCCGGATGGATTAAATTTTAAACTTATCGAATTGACACAGTGTCTTGTGTTGGTTGGCGTAGGATAACCTTCACCTTTGAAGATATGACCTAAATGACCACCACATTTGCTACACATCATTTCAATTCTTAAGGTGCCAAAACTACGATCTTCTTCAGTGACAATTGAATCTGGGATAGCATCATAAAAAGCAGGCCAACCACAACCTGAGTCAAATTTTGTCGCCGATTTGTATAATGGTTGGTCACATCCAGCACAGTTATATATTCCATCCTCCTTGAATTTATTATATTCTCCTGTGTTAGGCCTTTCAGTTGCCTTCTCTCTTAAGACTGCAAATTGTGCTGGAGATAATATTGCTCTCCATTCCTCATCTGTTTGAGTAATAGAAAACTTAGATGGTGCAGACATGGCTCTTTTAATAATTACTGATGGGTATTTGGTAGGTTTGGTAAATATTCTTTTGAACATACCCTTGCTTTCTTTGAAGAGTTGTAGTCGCAAATATTGAATTACTTACTGATTGGATAAGTCAAACCCAAGCAAATCAAAATTTATATAAATGTGGCACATTAAGTATAGCGGCGCATTGCATTTTTTTGGTACTCTGGATTGGGATGTTTTGCTGAACACAAGGTATTGGTGAGGTACTTAAGTTACAAGGCAGAAACTCTATCACTATTTCATAACAGTATTTTAATGTACGATGGTGGAGAGACCTCACATTGACAAACTGATGGATGGTATGTTTGAATTTTCAGAAATTGAGAAATCATTTAATTCAACTTAAAGTACTAACTTCAATCTCAGAAACCCTGAAATCAACAATTGATCAAATACTTCACGATAAAGATTACATACGGGAAAATCATAACATACCTTGGTCAAGCATAGCACCTAAGCTTACAAGACTAATCAAGTCGATAGTTGAAACTGTTTATCAAGCTAATTTGGATCATAAGATAGCTGATCCGTTAAACCAAACGCGTCGTGAGACCATAGGACAGTTTATCGACCGTATAAATGATCAACTATTAACTACTTTTGGAGAAAGTCCGCCTTTCACAATACACCATTTAATCAACATAATAAGTTTCCAGACTCCTGGATATCAGTTACCAGATAAACCACATTACAGTGAAAGTATCAATAATCATAACAGTGATGGATTAAAAACTTACACAATTACTATTAAAAGCATGATTACAAATGAACAAAAAAGAACCATTCAGCCAAACAATTACTATCATTCCCCTAGTGTCTCTGATAAATTAGACCAATCAAACAAAATAATGAATAATGGTTTTTCGAATGGTGAAGGTTCATATTCAAACGATTATTCCCGACTAAATGAAGTTTATGCAATTAAATTTTTAAGATCACTAGAAAGAACTGTATTAGTTCAAAGTTCAATAGATGATATCAATTTAGACTTACAAGCTTACGGGTCGACTAATACAACTACCTTAAAACTAGAAAATGATAATGAAAAGATTAATGATAGTTCGCATGGTCAAATTATGATTAGGATTCCATGGTTACCTGTAGTGAATGAAGATAAAGATACTCCAGCCACAGTTAGTACAGACACTGGTGCTCCTGAAGGTGAACAATCTATTACTGCCCATGTAGATCATGATGCCGATATGGAAACTGATTCACCTAAGAGACATTTGCCAGCTAATGAAGAAGAAAGAACAATTAAGCGTTCAAAGAGTATATCCAATATCAAAGAAGGACTAGAGATTGAGGCTGAAAAAGAAAAGAATGGCAATATCAATCACAACAACTCTAAAAAAGATGGTGATGTTAGTGATATCGGTGATAATGAGAAAATGATGGAATGAATTAATTAAAATGTATGTTTTCTGTTTGCTTTGCGTATTTTGCTTTAATTTTGTTGTTTTTCTGATTTCTGTTTTATAGCTTCTGCAATTTTGTCATATTATGTATAACAAGTTTTTCGAAAAAACAATGGAAAATTGGCAAAACATATGTCAAGTTATCTAAAGTTAAAAATTAGAGATTTTTATAACGACCCCGGTGAGGATTGAACTCACGATCTTGCGATTAACAGTCGCACGCCTTAACCAGCTTGGCCACGGAGTCTAACTCATTTGAAATAATTATGGACATTTTTCTCATATTAGTGTATGCCATTATTATATAATTTAAATTATCAAAAATTGGATGTCCTTCTATGGGGCTATATATCTTAATAAGTATTGATAAAAAGTTGAAATCGGTAATCTGATCACTCATTTTTAATTAAATGTAATCTCTTTTCTCAACCTAATATTACTATTGTTTTTTAACAGCACTTCTACATTAAGTTGTGTCTATTAATTTCAATATTTTAATCCAACTAAGTTCCTTTTTTTTCTATCACCGTATTTTCCTCAGATAATTAATTGAGACTAAATAAATTATAGCAGCCGGAAACCGCAACAATAATACTTTTCGAAAACACTAAATGAAATTATAATGTATATAAGAAAAAAATGCTGCTGCAGAATTAAGAGAACAATACAGATCAGTGACTTTTTAATTTACTATATTTCTATACTGTTATCTCATATTGAACACCAATCAGGCAGACTACAATCAAACTTCCATTTTATTTCTTCATCAGCCAACTCGTAACTGTTGGAATGCAAACAAATACCCATATTTTCAAGTATAGGATCTTTAAATAATTTAGCATTACATGCCTCACATCGGTTTACATTATCAGATTCCTTGTACCTTTTGATACGTAATGATCTTTTATGCAATTCCTTCAAGTATGTATCCCATTCCTGATCACTTAGATCGTTTCTGTTCTTTATTATACGACTATAGAGCTTACCTTCAGAGTATAAAGGATCATTAACTATTGGATACCCAAGATTTCTTAAATGAATGCGTAGCTGATGCGGATTTCCTGTAATTGGCTTACATTCGACAACAGATTGATCAATAAGTGGATCATATTTTATTATATTAAATATTGAAATTGAAGGATATGTGTGAACCTCTAATCTAGCTGAATAAATGTAAACAACTTGTTGTTCAACCTTTAAGTCTTGTGTAGCAGGGAACTTGCCAAAAACCTTAGCCACGTACAATTTATTAGCAGCTTTACTTTTTATCAATTGTTTAAACAATGATGCTGCTTGTGGCGTCTTACCAAACATCAAAATGCCTGAAGTGACTTTATCTAATCTATGAATAGGATACAGTTCATCAATTTTAAGATCATGCTTCAATATTTCTTTAACTGAATTATAAAAGTATGATTTAACAGGATGTGTGGGTATACCTACTGGCTTATCAACAACCAAATACTGATCATCATTATAAATGATAGGAATCGAAGCTGACATTAGTGATTGGGGAATCGGTGGTTCGTGAATATGTTCTCTATGAAATATCTTATCACCTCTAGAAATAACAACATCATGTAATAGGCAAGCACCTTTAAAATCTTGATGATATTTTTTAGAATTTGGATTTTTAACTAGCTTAAAATTTCCGTTCAGGATTTTGAGTCTATGATGATCTGGGGGTTGATTTCTAAACTCGGAGGTGTAGACATCAAATATTGTTCTGCCATACCATCTAAGCTTAGCATTTGACTCATAGTTATGGTAATATGGTGTTACGTGCCTGAGCCCATTCTTGATTTGGTAGACCATCCCTAATTGGATACGAATTCACGATGAGCTCATAATTGACTGTTTGTAAAAAAATGTTATTTTTTCTTCAATGAGTCGAAAAGGGCGCGTCCTGCAGAATCTTTGTGATATGATAAAACTACAGCAGAAGATGAAGGAGTGAAAGTAGTGGTAGGAACATTTCTGTAATATGTTTGGCTACCGATTATATTTGAACTGCTTCGATTTCCAAATTATATCTGGCTCTTATTAAAACTCAATATACCAGTTTCCCTTTTCATATGGCGATAGAACTACTGCTTTATAACGATATCAACTGATCTAATCCATATAATCCATATAATCAATAACTCATAGTATTATGAATTATAACAGACAGACACACAAATTATATTATTCCTAGTATTGGGGTAATGGACTAACAACAAGACAGGAAATCAAGGTACATAGTTACAATTGATTTCATAATGTGAAACGAACTTTCTGAATAAGTGTTAGTAAACAGATTCATAGCAGTTTTGCATTTAGTGTAATGATTTAATGATTGATGACTTTAACTTCGGTCAAATATTCTTCAACTGGATGTATGTTTTGAGTTCTGCATAGCTAATGAATGAACAAAACTTCAGTGTTGATAATTATACTAAGTCAGATATCAGCCAATAAACGCAAAGATGTATATCTAGGTCCTTGCACGTGAAATAAAGGTCTTTAATTGGTTTAATAGAAAACCTTAACGGAATGAACTTCTGCTTTTCCATCGGCATGTTGCATTCTTAATAGGTCATGAACGGCAGAATAGGGGGTGACAATCTGATGGAAAATAGAGCTGCGGATAGGGTGCAAAAATTTCCGAATATGGAGAACCTGGTAAAATCAGCAAGTTATCGGCTTAAACTCTGGAACTTTGAAAAAAAAATTATTTGAGAATCCAACTGGCGGATACTGAGTTTATCAGTATTTAATTTGCTGTGGGAAATAAATAAGATCAAAAATGGTAACTGTGGTGGTGTTTAGAAAGAAGATCTAATGTTGGTTACGATCCCTACATCCGATAAAATCGGTAGAAGTAAATCTTGTACAGAGTCGAACTTAAACGATTTATATACAGCTCAGCTGATAATTCTAGGAAAAACAGAGAAAAAAGTGGTGTATAAACTAGGCAGTCATTAGTTTATATCATAATTCTTCTGTAAAAAATTATATGGGGTTCATGAATTAATTAGTATTGAATTATATCAGTCATCACTTAACTGAAGAGGGAGAACTTTAGTTTTAATACACAAGCACTAAGTGTAGGGTTCTCAAATCTGATGTTAGTTGCCATATTGATATGTGCCGAGTGGTTACCGGTGTGAAAATCAAATCTCACTGATACGCCGTGCGGCTTGTATTTTACGTAAGTAGGACCTCTTCACGTAGAGTTTCGGCTAAAAAATTACAAATGATTTCCAGAACTTGTTTTGAAGTGAAGTAAGCTTTTACAGAGAATTAGTGTTATACATGAGTAGTAGTGAAATATTGAAGAGATAGCTAACAGAACTGACTACACAATCTAGGACTCATATTGAAAATGGTTCTACTCATTGAAGATTCTTAAAATTGGACTGAGTCATTGAGATCTAAAAAGCTATAGTATAAGTCTTATCTATCTCGAAGAGGTAAAACTTTGATGATATCCGTGTTTTTCTTAAACTAACTTCTACTCACCACCACTGATTGCTCAAAAAAAAAAAAAGACGTGACCTTTTCAATGCTTGTTTTATTGTTGTTGGTGGTCTGTTGGCGCATCTTTTTTTTTAGTTTTACACTAACGCGCCACATCTGCTACGAGCAGGATTTCTAATGGTTTCATCACAAAAGTGTATATAAAGACCTCTTTCCTCCAATTCCTTTATATTTATGGTCAATGATATTTTCATACACATTAATTTCGAAACTTATATTACAAAGTTAATTAAACTCTTTTGTATCTTGAAAAATGTCTCTATTGAACACTTCTACTTTATTAGTTAAGGCAACTGCCACCTCATATTCTCTATTGCTACCATTAGCTAGTGCTTCTTCAAGAAGACATTTCACTAAATCTATTCCAACTTTGTTTGAAAAAGAACACAAACCACAAGCTCAACATCAAACTAGTACAAGTTCTTTTGATTCATTCAAGCAATACAGATTGAAGATAGTTCAAAAAGATCCTTTAAGTATTCAAACCAGAAGACAATTTTTACCAAACATTCAATCTGCCAATGCTGCTGATTTGCAAGAAACACTTTCTGAAGAAAGTGCCTTTAAGGAAAAGGCTACCAAATATTAGTTTTTTTTTTGATATAAACATTTATATCAACTCTTAAGAGCTGGTTCTTTGGTGTTCGTGTTTGGGAAGGGCTTTCTATAGCTGGTTCTAGAGTCTCCCAGTGTTTTTGTCGTTTCATAATACATCTACTTATTCGTTGGAACAACTACATTATATGGTTTTAGTTGTTTTATTTCATGGTTTTGCATTCCTTTAAATTAAGTTTTACAATTTTTTTCAAAAAAAATCTAGTATGATATATAATGATGGAGTTTGAAAAGTTTTATTTTGGCTTTTGATCTTTTGGTGTTTGTTCTTGTAATTGCATTTTTTTTTTTTTCAAGTCAGGTCAGTCAGTCGGTTCAAGAATTAGTCAATAAAGGTCAATACGTTCTTTATGTAAACTTTCGGATTTTGTTTAATTAAATTGTATATGATTCTGGTGCAACTTTTTTTAATTCTCTTTTATGGGTTCCCAGTTAATGAAATTTATCAAAAATTTATTAAATGTGTAATGTAATACTGTGGTTCATTATATTCTATATTGTATAGTTACTTATTTTACTATTTGAAGATAGGTACGAGTTTAAATGATATGTAAGCTTATTAAAAACTTGAGAGTGTGCAAGTGCATTGGGGGTAATAACAAACAGTAATTAAAATTTCAAACTTTCGAGCCAAATCTTTAAATCCAAATCTCGACTATTACAAGCCTTACCAGATACGAAATTTAATAATTTAGGAATCATTTGATCATTTGATCATTTGATCAGTTGATCAGTTGATCAGTTGATCAGTTGATTATCTTTCTCCGCTTATGGTTTATCAGTGTCCAATGAATTTACACATATGAACATCATACTTTCAAGGTTCAAGTCATCTATCAAATTTTGTAATACCACGTTTTGATTATAATTAATTAATAAGGTTGCCAATGTCATTACCACCTCTTGGGAAACCGCCCTTAATACACACCCCACTAAATGTTTTCATTAATTCGATTTATTCAGCCACATAATTGTTATATTAGTAACAGGCTAAGTTATAACCCCATCAAGATAATCAATTTAGTAGATACTGCAGTTTATGGGGTTCGGTCCTGCTTTATACGGGTGATAAATTACGTGTAAATGGTACAATTGTTAATATACTTATGTAGTCTTTCCTTTTATATAGGATAAAAGGAAAGGTCATAAGATCTGATCACTAATTACCAAACTTGATCCTAAAAAGATAGAACAAACGTTAAGTCGATTGCTGTTAAATAGCCGATTACATTGAAACTGGTGTTATACACAGTACCACTATAATTACTGATGTGATGTATCTATAATGTATCAGATGGTATAAGGTAGTGGTTTCAGTATAGTAAAATTTAGGTTGCCCTTGTGTAAGTTTTAAAATACATATATTGACTTACTTTTTTTCAAAATTCTACAATTAGCAAACCATTTGTAAGGTGAAAGAAAAGTTTATTTAACTTACTTATAATAATAACAATATACTTCTTATAATTTTATAATTTCTTAAGAATTTGTTTGTGTTTCAATTTAATTCTTTAACTGAGTAGTTGTTTTATTAAGTCAAAAAGCTGGAATGATTAACAAACAGTTTTATTAAGAGTATTAGTAATACTGTTGGTAAGGCTTCATTCACAAATTAAAGAGAGCAAATTTCAACTTTTCGATCAATTAGAATATAAGGTAAGATGTCCTGGATTTGAACATTATTTTTCTGAGTTAGGATCAAATAAAATTAGCTATTAGAAAAACGGAGTAGACTAATTCTAAGATAAAAGAAGATATGAGAGTTATAAACTGTTCAAGAGGATTGATTGTTTAATCTAACTTCAATCATAAGTCATTGTTGGCATCTTCATCCATCTTTAAACTTATACAAATAATGTGTTTTAATATTTGTACTGCTATCTTCTGGCTATTTTCTGGAATGTTCATAAAACTATGAGTTTGGAGCCAATTGGCTGAATTGATGGTTTTTGAATAGTTCCTAGAATACTAATCAAAATTGAGGCATTTGAATTTAATGGAAAAGATGTGATATATGATATCAATGGTATATAGCTGGCACATACTCCATAATTACATTGTTTTGTAATCGGTTTCCATGAACCCTACCTAGATTTTTTTTGTTCCAGTACTTCTTCTCAAAAAGAGTGTTAAACTCAAGAAGTAAAATGCCATCTAAAGTTCTAGAAGAAGCAAAACATGAAACTTTTAATTTCAACAGCAAGATTACATCTATTCACAAAATTATTCATGTATTTCGCAAGAAATCATTGAGTTAGCCCTCAACTAAACATTTGAAAAATGATTCACAAAACTTTAGATGCTACCGGATAAGATTGAACCAAAATTCAAAATCTGAATCTCTTTAGCGATACGTCATAGGTTGGAAACGCCTAGAGCCGCACTATATACCACTACAGTCAGGTACCAATATATATCGGAAAGAATTTTTGCTAGAGACAACTTTCATCAGGAATTGACCTTAAAAGGGAATGGAAATCAGGTAAAAATGGCATATAAAGACTCCAATGAAACAAGTAAAGAAATAATTGATTTATGCCCACTTACCACGTCAGTTCTGACTCCGCCGACAATTCCAATACCTTCTGTGTTGACAATTGCTGGTTCTGATTGTTCAGGTGGTGCTGGTATTGAAGCTGATTTGAAAACTATAACTGCACATAAATGTTATGGTGCCACATGTATTACTGCAATCACTGTTCAAAGCAGTACTGAAGTGAAGTATGTCAAGTCAACTTCTTCTGAAATAATTGATCAAATATTGAAATGCTTATTAGATGATAAAATCGATTTCAAGGCAATTAAGATCGGACTTTTACCAGAAGACAGTTTAGAACCACTGAGTAAATTCTTAAGTGTTAACAAAGATAATTTGAAAAATATTGTTTTAGATCCAGTATTCTTTGCAAACAGTGGTGATGAATTGACTGACATAAATACTTTTGAACGCATCATTAGTATGTTTGATTCTTGTGACTTGATCACTCCAAATTTTTTTGAATCGAAAATTATTCTCTCTCACATTACGAGCTCCAAAGAGGAATTTAAATTAGAAACTGTTGAAGATTTAATTGAGATCACTAGATCAATTGGCGTAGGTGTTAAAACTAATGTTTTGGTTAAAGGTGGTCACATTCCATTTGATTCGTCCAATCACTTGAATTTGGAACACCCTGAGTTTATTTTCAATGCTTTGTATAAGAAATCAACAGGGAAGGTCACTTTATTTAAATCTCATTATATTGATTCGAAGAATACCCACGGTACAGGATGTACTCTATCTTCAGCGATTGCTTCAAATTTAGCTAAGGGCTTTGATTTAGAAGACTCTTTGAAAGAGTCAATTGAATATGTCACTGAAGCTATTAGATTATCAGAACCCCAAACAAATGGACTAGTCAATCACATTTATAAATTACCTGATTCTAACTTCAATTTAATGAAATACTTGATCAATCATAAGGATGTTAAAGATATATGGTATAGATATACGCACCACGAATTTGTGAAGTTAATGGTTTCCGATGCCCTACCAGTTGAAAAGTTCCAATATTATATTGAACAAGATTATATTTATTTACAAAATTACTTATGGGTTCACGAAAAAATGGTTGAGTTGGCCCCAACTGAACAATTGAAGAGTGAATCACAAAAAACCGTTGAAGCAATCAAAATGGAACTTTCCAAACATACTGAAAGGCTGGAAAAAGACCATAAAATTTTAGATGCTGATAAGATTGAACCAAATTCAGCTACAGTTGCTTATACCGAATATTTACTAAGAACAATTCAACAATCAAATTCATTTTTAAGATCGAAAGTTTCAGTTACTCCTTGTTTAATTGGATACAATCTGGCTGTTGCTAACTTATATTATCCAGGTGCTAAATTTGATATTGCTACAGGTACAAAAACTACTGCTAGATTTGATGAAGACGAAATTCCTAATGTCGAAAACCGGGAATTCAGAGATTGGTTAATTGAATATTGTAACGATAACTATTTAATTGCGTGTGAAAAAGGTCATAAATCTTTAAATGATTTTTATTTAGTTAGGGACAAATATACTGGAGAATTTGTTACTTTAAACGAATTGGTTAAAATTTTTAAAGATGTTACTAAGTTAGAATGTGATTTTTGGGATGCTTGTTTATGATCTCATGGAATTGAAAGTTTATTATTCTGTTTTTAATTTTTTCATTCCTATTATATTCAAATGAAGTTCAAGTTCTACATCATTCAGTTCTTCTTAATAAATTATATCTCAGGGTAACACAAACAAGTCAGCAAATCACTCATGCTGACGTGAAATTGATCATGTACACTTGGATCAGAAATAAAATATTGTAATAACGGTATTTAATTAAACTATATAGAAGAAATGAAACCAATATATGTACAGAAACTTAACCTCCCTAAAACAAGAGATATCTACCAGACACCTTTCTTGACACCAGGTAGTAAACCTGCCAAAGCTTGTTGTCTGAATTGATATCTACATAATCTAAAATCCGGGATGACACCTTTAGCTCTACCGGAATCGACACATCTACTTTTAACTTGATGAGAATTGATGTAACTAGGCATAGCATTCAATTGTAGTTGTGCCTCTAGCCTGACTTTTTGATTTAATGTTGTATTTCTAGCAATGAATTTTAGAGCTCTTGCTGTAACTTCATTCTGCTTGACCATTTGTCTCTTGTAGTGGTCCCTAAGTACTCTTGTATTGACAAAAGTGGAAGGCATAGCCACAGGATTGGAGAATCTCTTCATGGCTCTAAAAGCCTGAGGTGCTTGATTTTTAGACATTGCTGTGAGTGTGATTGCTTCTATATATTTTGTTAAATAGAGGGTAAATCAAAAACTTCGATATCTCCAAATTTAAAGCTAAAGCTTCAAATATTTAGTTGAAAATGAAAAAACTCAACATACACACCCGTACACCATACGCCACACACATTGCCACAAACGCGCCACAATACACTTTTAAATTCGACGCTTCTGATTGGGCTGTTGAGTGCATGCGAAAAGTTTGAATTTGCGACAGGCTTATAGTTAAACTTACAATCAACGATCAACAAAACTTGAACTTTCAATCTTATAGTCACACACTCAAGCACATTAACACTAACAACAACAATGCTATCTAGAAGATTTTTTTCCTCTTCTGCCAGACAATTAAAGTCTCAAGTTTCAAAGTTGCCAAATGGTATCACTATTGCTTCTCAACCATCTTCAGCTTCAACCTCTACAATTGGTTTGTACTTGAATTCTGGTTCCAGATCAGAAAATCCTTACAACTCTGGTATCTCCACTTTAACCGGTGCTGTATTAGCTGGTTCCAAAGCAGCTAAACAGTTCTTAAATTCGGGTGTTGAATTCTCTTCTTCTAACGCTAAAGAATCATCCGGTTTGATTAAAGCTACCTTTGCTACTGGTAACACTTCTGCAGCTGTTTCTTCCATTAAGTCTTTATTCTCCCAAATCGATTCAGTTATCTCTGATGAAGCTTATGTTAAATCTAAAGCTAATGAAGCTTCTTACTATTCTGAATTATTTGAAACAGTTCCATCACAAATGATTGTTGAACATACTATCGCTACTGCTTTCCAAGGTACTTCTTTAGCTTTACCAACCTATGGTAAAGCTGACACTTTATCAACTTTAGAGTCTACCGATATTAAGAATTTCTTAAAGAAGCAATTAGTTTCTTCTAACGCTGCTATTGTTGCTACTGGTGTTGAACATGATGTTTTGGTCAAATTGGCTTCTGAATTATCTTTACCAAATGGTGCTAAACCAGCCGTTGAACCAGCTCATTTTATTGGTTCTGAAGCCAGATTAAGAGACGATACTTTACCAAAATCTTACGTTTCTATTGCCGTTAAAACACCATCCATTTTCACAGATGATTACGTTACTGGTTTAGTTGCATCTCAAATTAATGGTGCTTCCGAACACACTAACCCATTCTTCTCTTACCAAGGTTCTCAATTAGCCCAATTCTTAGGTGAAAACCACCTAATTGATAACTCTAATCACTACCAATTTGGTTTCTCTGATATTGGTTTATGGGGTGCTTACATGGAAACTTCTAACATTGAGTGTTTAGATGAAACTGTCCATTTCACACTGAAGGACTGGAACAGATATTCCTCAGGTACTTTGACTGATGCTGAATTATCCAGAGCTAAACAACAATTAAAATTAAGATTATTTGCTCCTAAAGCTTCTTCTGCAGCTACTGATACATTAGCTGTTGAAGCTTTAGTTAAGGGTTACACTCAATCTGAAGCTGAGTTAACCAAAGCTATTGATGAAGTCAGCTTATCTACCTTAAAGAAATGGGCTTTGACTTACTTATACGATCAAGATATTGCTATGGCAGGTACTGGTCAAATTGAAGCCTTATTCGATTACAACAGAATCAGAAATGATATGTCTATGATTAGATGGTAAGCAACATCAGACCATTCTTTTCAATTTATACATAATAACGACTACCCATCCCATACATTAATGATGTTTTCTTCATGTCCAAAATAGATATTCATTCCATTTTTTTGATATTTTGTTGTATTAGCGATTATCTACTCTACCCTACTCCCTTTCCATCTTCCCTTTCTCATAAAATCATTCTTTAAATTTATTTAAGTTCATATATATATATATTATTTAACATTATTCTACAGTACATAATCTACCTCCTCTAAGAATCCTTAAAAATGGTTGCTTAGAGAGGTTAAACTTTGTAGTGCGATTACCAAAATAAGATCTCGACAAGCCGAAATCTAAAATACCCAACCTATTCGAAAGCTGCACTTTCATTCCACTCCTTTTTCGCATCATATATTCATTCAATCTTCAGGAATCAACAAAAATGTTAAGATCAGGCTTGAGAAATACTTGGAGAACACAAGTTGTGTCTTCAATTTCCCATACAAGATCAACTGCTGTTATATTTCACTCAGTTGCTAGTCACCGACATTATGCTTCCACTCAGAAAAAGTCTGATTCAAAGGATTCATCTGAAAAACCAAAGGAAGCAGGTAAACAAAGATCAAAACACTTTTATCCTTTGTTAGGCTTGGGTATTTTGGCATTAGGTATTACTTATTATAATTTAAACACTACAACAAAGATTCCAAAGGCATCCATTGACCCTGTTCCAAGTAAAGAAGGATCGACCAAACAACTATTCAAAGACGATGAAATTGATGTCATTTTTGTTTTAGGTGGCCCAGGTTCAGGTAAAGGTACTCAATGTGCAAAACTAGTTTCTGATTATAAATTTGTTCATCTATCAGCTGGTGATTTATTAAGAGCCGAGCAGAGCAAGCCTGGCAGTGAAGTTGGTGAATTAATTAATAATTATATTAAGGAAGGAAAGATTGTTCCACAAGAAATTACAATTGGTTTATTGAAAGATGCTATTGTTGAGAACTCGAAGAAGGGAAAGACGAAATTTTTAATTGATGGATTTCCAAGAAAGATGGATCAAGCTGTTTCATTTGAACAATTAATTGTTAATTCAAAAGTTGTCTTGTACTTTGAATGTAACGAAAAAATCATGTTGGAGAGATTATTAGAAAGAGGTAAAACTAGTGGTAGAATTGATGATAATGTTGAGTCTATTATGAAGAGATTCAAGGTTTTCGAAGACACTTCTTACCCTGTCATTGAATCTTATAATGAAAAGGGTAAAGTTATTGCCGTTTCTTGTGACCAACCTGCTGATAAAGTTTATAGTAACGTTGTTGATAATTTTAAGAAGAGAGGTATTATTAATTAAATTATTTTCTGTTACTGTGAACTTTTATTATTTTATTATTATTATTTACCATTCAATTTTATTTTTCAAAGAGTTTCGTTTATTCACTTTATATTTCATTCTTTAGAATATCCCTCTGTGTGATTATGTACGTGTTATTATTACTAAGGGTATCAAATCAAACAATGAGAGAATTCCTGTTTTCAATGAATTGCCCTTAAGTACTGAACATTTATAAGATACTAAAAAAATAAACTTTTATTTTTTTTATCGAGAAGACAAATCAAAAATACAAAAATATAATAATAATAATGTAAGAATTAAAACATCAAATTTAATCTAATTCGTTGAAAACCTTGGTAAATCTCTCACTTTTGAAGTTTTCCCTAATTTGTTTTAAAATTCTATCACTGTTTAGCTTTCTATAATGATTCAGAGTACCATATGCAATTAATAATCTATAAATAGATTCTTCATCCTTAGTTAACATAATTAACTCACATATATTGTCTAACTTGGGGTTCAAAGCATTCAGTAAATTTAATAACTTATATCTATTAATTAAAACAGAATAATTTAGCAATAAAGTTGCAATAGAAATTGACATGAATTTAGGTAGTTCAGGAATTCCTGTTAAGATTTGTCCATTAAAAACAATATCGATAATTTCTTCTTCTTTAAAAATTTCTTGACCCCATGCTTTACATTGAAAAATATTAACTAAAACTCTAATTGACATCATTCTAATCTTTGGGTTACTACTATTTAGGCCAATTTTAATCAAGTCAAATAAATTATCAAATGGTTTAATTTTCAAAATGATACATCTTAGAAGATCGAACCCAATCAATTTAGTATCTTCTTCCCAATTTAATATTATGAAACTTGCATAATTGGATCCTAATGATTGATAATCTTGGCAATTTATTAAACTTTCAAACTGTTTTTCATCCAGTTTGTTTTGTGTTTTTTGTTTAGCATTTAATTTTTTAAAGCCTATTATTAATGTTGGCTCATTGAAAGAGGTGAAACCCAAATACTGAGCTTGTGGAAGTATAGATGAAGAAGCGTAAGATGTGGTAGTGGTAGTGGATACACTATATGCTGGATCCTTATACGGTTCAGATGCAACTTGTGGTTGTGAAGAATCTAAGGTAATCCCAGATGAATTTGTCATTATAAAATTAACAACTTCTTGTAAATATGAATATGGTAAATTATTGTCAACCAAGAACTTATCAGCAACATCATATGGGTTTTCAGTAACATTGAAAGGTAATTTTAATGGTGGTTTTCCATCTTCAATATCAACGTCAAAAACATAATCATACCAACTACCTTTATAAAAAATCTTTTGACTTGACGATGATGTAACTGACGAAAGTATTTCTCCAATTTTAGTCCATTGATTATCAGAAGACCATTGATACATCTCAATTGTACCAACCACTGTTTTAATTGTAACTGTTTGACCTTCAATTTGACCTTTAGTTTTTAAAATCTCAGGACCTGGTAATCTCTCTTTATTAAAGCCATCAATTGCATTTTCGTTGATCGAAGAAGTTTGCAACTCCTTCTCAAACTTTGAGATAACTTCTTTACTTGCAATTCTACTTAAATCAGTGGTGAAAATTCTGATTTTATTATCACTCGAACCAACAGCAATATCCCCATTGCTTAGAGCACACACTTTCCATATTGATATACAAGGTAACGAAATAACCTGAATGCATTCACCATTTCTCCAAACTCTAACTGTTCGATCTTCCCCAGAACTCACCAAATCACCATTCGGTAGTACATCCAAAGAGTATACAAATGAATTATGACCAACTAAAACACTTATTTCTTTGAAAGTCACTAAATCCCAAATTTTAATCAATTTATCATTTGAACATGTAGCAAATGTTTTACCATCACCTAATAGAACTAAATCTCTAATTGCATCCTCATGAGCAGAAGAAATTTTAGCAGTTTCTTTTCCACCCTTCCATTTTCTAATTGTTTTATCAGCAGAAGCAGTTAAATATTCATCTTTGTTGATAAATTTCACAACCCAAACGGAGTTTTCATGGCCTTTTAACGTGTATAAAATTTCCCCTTGTTTATTCCAAACTTTTGCTGTTGAATCCCAGGAACCAGATATAATTAAATCACCTAACGAGTCCAAAGAACAGACATTTGAAGTGTGACCAACTAAAACAAATTCAGGCTCATTGATATCTAAAGTTGAAGCTAAACTAGTAAGATTAATCAGTGAATCATTGCCACCACTAACTATATATTGTTCATTTAATTTATTATCATTATAAAATGCTAATGAATTAATAAACTTTGTCGATTTGTAGTTAATCGTGGATTCAGGATCCCATTTTGATTCAATTAATTTAGTCCAAGATCTAACAGTCGAATCTCTTGAACCTGAGATTATTAAAGAATCATTTGGAGATATTAGGGTACGAACATCATCTTCATGGCCTTCTAAAACAGCAGATAGTTTGAAGCCTCCAGTCATTGTGATAAAATTGTAGAAATTGATCTTCTGAAAAATAAAAATAAAATTCGAAGAGGAGGGGCTATTTTAATGATTTGCCCTTATATTTCTCTGTCTAGCTGGATTTCGTTTTCTTTTGGAAATCAGTTGTTTTATACCGCCACAAACATTATTGCATGCGCCACTTAATTAGAACTAGAGGCTCACCATACTAAATTTAGAGCGGAACTAGGAGAACAAAATATGCAGATATAGTATATCTAGCTCATCGAGTACCCTTGAACTTATCTTTCGTACTTCTTCTTCTTTCTATTGTAATTTTTTGTGCTTTCGAACCTTTCAAGAAATATTTTAATCATGACTGTTTCATTTAACGATGAAGATTTTCATTATATCAACTTCAACTACAAGTTAACAGAACAATATATGACATTACCAATAGCTCAAGACTTACAGCAGGTGTATGATAATCCAGGAGACATGTTTCTGGTTAGAAAAATTTGTTACACGAAGAAATATTGTGTTGCTTCTTACAATGATAGTGAAGGGGAAGATGATCAAGATAATCGATACCCTGTTGTTGATGGCTGGATTGAAGATGGTACAAAATCGGATGATAACTCTTCCAAATTTTACATTAGTGATAAATCAAAATTTGCCTTTAAAAACTTGAATGAAATAGTCGACTTGTGGTTAAGGGGAGATGATGAGCTAGATGTTGATGATACAGCATCTTTTACTTCGAGACTACAGGTGCTTTCAAATGAGTTGATGAAATTAAAATTCGATGCTGAACTGAGTTTCAATAATGAACAAGAGGTCCTTGAAATTAGACGTATTTATCCTTTGAGAATTTTCAGTAACAACTATTAATTATCACCTAATCATTCACTCTTCTCTTTCTGTCACCTATACGTCAAATAAAAATAGAATAAGCGCTATTATTTTATACAATTCTAATTCAATTTAATACCTTAGTTAACAAAATTTCAGTTGTATCGGAAAACTGTTTTTTTAAAAAAATATATGACATTATATCCCATTGTTCTAAAGTTTTTCAAATTCATATTGTTGTTATTACGTACTTAAATCATATCTAAGTTCATTTTCATCAGTCGTTTCTAATTCTAATCTTTAGCCAGCTTTAAATACCAACTTGTGACACCATTTATACAATTTTTTCGTCCTTTTCTTTGTTAATTATATATTTGTTCTATGTTTTTATTTTTATTTTTTTTGCTTTTTACTGCTCAGAAGTTTCGGCTCCACCGAACTTTGTAGTTTCAGATAAATTACATGACTGAGAATACCAGGAATATATTATGAAGCAAAACCGGCCCTGTCCTCCACCATGATTGGTTGGCGGATAGGACCTAGGCCAAATTGCTACCAGTAACATAGTAGATGGTTCAGTACTTCTTTACAAGGGTAGAAAATCCATTGCCGTGTTCCCGATGTGGTATTGCAAGTTTAATATGAGATTTAATTAGAACGATAACGGTTAACTAGCGCTGCTTTATGGAGTAGCTAACTAGTAGCAGGAGGAGCGAGATGACTTGGACGATGATGAGTCAAAATTACGAACTGTATATGCGTCCCTCAGTCGACCGACTATTTATACCAGCCACTTTAATACCAGCCTCTTACTACAGAGCCACAGAAGAGGTTGAAATTTGAGTGATGCACGCATAGAAAATTGCTTTCAAGAACAACACGAAATCTTTAAAAAGATAGTGATTGTGTGCATTAACTGATTAATATGAGTTTGTAACACCCTTTGCCAGTATCCACATATAGTATCTAGTTGGGAATCAGATAAAATGATCCTTGCAAGAAGGTCGATCAGATATTTGACGGCAGTAGGAATAATTTTCCTGCTCTACCATCTCTTCATTGCTTCAACTCTAATCCCACCTGGAATTACAAAACAAGCTGAACAAGCTGAATTACAGGCTGTCAAGAATAAAAAAGATAAGAAGAACGTTGGTTTCCAAGATCATCAACGAGCAGTTAAACAAAATCATCATCCTGCTAAGTATTCATCCAGTTTGTCTAAGTTTGGTATTAAATTAAACGAAAAATTAATGGGTAAAGCAAAACCTTTATCTCAAGAATTGCTGATTGATCAAGACAAAGATGGTTTATTAAATTTTGGTGAAATCATGAAAGCCCTAGATTTTGATTTAAATAAATGGAATGTCACCGATGATGAGGACATCATTGAAGAAAACATGGAATTTTATAGAGAAGTGTATTCTAAAAAAATCACTGAACCTAAATTTGCTAAATTAACTTATAATGAAGAGATTGATGATAAAGGACTCAAAAGAATTTTAACTAAAGATGAATATCCTAGAGCAAATGCCACGTTGTTGACTTTAGTTAGAAATCAAGAATTAAAAGATATTGTTCAAACAATCAGACAAATTGAATCAACTTGGAATCATAATTTTCACTACCCGTACACTTTCATATCCGACGAAGCATTTTCTGAGGAATTTAAAGACACCGTTAAAAGACATGCTTCTGGAGATGTTTTCTTTGAAATTATTCCAGCTGATATTTGGCAAAAACCTAAAAGCATAGACCCAGAAAAAGAAAAGGCTGGAATCCAAAAATTAGAAGACAATGGTGTCCAATATGCTAATATGGAATCTTACCATAATATGTGTAGATTCAATTCCGGTTATTTCTATAGATTAGAAGGATTGAAGAAATTCAAATGGTATTGGAGATTTGAACCAAAAACTGATTATTATTGTTTAATCGATTATGACATTTTTAAATTTATGGAAGACAACGATAAGACATATGGTTTCACAATTTCTTTATATGACGATCCATTAACTGTTGAAACTCTATGGCCTACCACAATTGATTTTATTAAGAAAAATCCTCAATATGTCAATCCTAATGGTGCTTTCAAATGGTTGACTGATTCAATTCAAAATCCAGAATATACTAAGAAAGCAAATGGTTATTCCACCTGTCACTTTTGGTCTAACTTTGAGATTGCTAACATGGACTTTTATAGAGGTGAAGCTTACTCGAAGTGGATGGATGCATTAGAAGAAGCCGGTGGGTTTTATTACGAAAGATGGGGTGATGCTCCTGTTCATTCTGTTGGTGTTGGCTTATTTGAAGATAAATCCAAGATTCATTGGTTTAGAGATATTGGTTACCATCATTCTCCTTATAAATCTATTCCAAACTCTGATAAATGTTCTGCTCCTGATGATTCAGGTTATTTTGCTCCAGAAGATGTGTATGCTCAAAACTGTTTATCTAATTGGATTAAGTATGAAATGACTTACAAAGAATTACAGCAATATTAGTATTAATTTAAATAATACAGTTATAATTAATATTGTTCAATTGTGTTTTTGTTTATTTAAAAATAAAATTATATCACATTTTCTCCTGTTCAGAAATATAGACATTTAATATTGTTATCATGTATTTAGCAGGCTGCAAAAATATCATTTGAAGCACTCTATCTTTTTCATTTTGCTCTTGTTTTTTCATCAGAAATTGTTTTTCCTTACCTCTTATTTCATCTTATTTTGTTATATTTTGTAATAACTTTGTTTTGTGTTTCTCAGCCTTTTTTTCAACATATAGCTTTTCTTATAATCTAGTTATTCTATCCAATAATTCGTAGCTGTATCTTCTATCTTAGTCTGTATTACTTTTGGTCTCCATATCTATTATCTATAACTTTTTGGAACTTGCCACCTGACTGAAGTACTTGGAGGTTGAAATTTTAGGTGCAGAGATAGAGCTATATTCAAAGAACTTCGTTTAATTGAACACTTCCCATTTTAATTGCTGAGGATTTATCCAACCTTATTGATGAAGTCTCTGTTTACATTTCTACATTACATATTCTGAGTCTTCTCAGAAATTAATGGGAAGAGTTATTTATAAACCTTTTTCTTAAATATTTGTTGCAAATATGTTTTTTTTTAAGTTCCTATGGTGTATTTGATCAGTTGCACTATTAATAATGTTTATTATAGAATTTTAAATTGATTAATTTCAACTGAGCAGTCACAGTAAGAAACTTCTGGAAGTTTGTATTTCTTAAATTGAAAAATTAACTTACGAGATTCTTTAATCTCTGTTTAACTTCTCTGATTTTCTATATTACCAGTATCTAAATAAATGCTTACTGTTAATAGATTCCATTTTTTCATATATATTCGAGATTTCTTCAATATACTTTTACTTCATAGTTTATAAACTCCTTTCAAACCTAAAGGTTCATCAAAATATGTATACCCCTTATAAACCTTTATAGGTTCTACAATATTCCTGCTATTTTTATATTTCAGACTGGTATTTTTTATTTATTTTATACATTTTTTATGAGTTTTACCGAATATATTTGAGGTAATGTTGAGATAACCTAAATTTCATTATCTTAATGCCAATTATATTGCACGTAGAAGTATGGAAGACCAGTCAATATATTAATACCTGAATACTATAACTACATATTAAGCTTTGTTGATTTACGAATTATGACCATCCCATATTTAGTTGGATCGGCTCATTTCCGTTTATTTACAATAAGCCTTTTAGTCTCCCGTACCTGAAAACCAGTAGCTTTTATAGGGCTTCAATTAAATGTTGATTTTTACTTCTTTATTTAAAAAATTATAAATTAAATAGTTTTTGAACTATGACCCAACTTTTAATTCTCACTCTGTTACAAATTAATTACAGAACTCCAAAAATAATATGACAGAGACTTCTGTTCAACAGTTATGCTAAATTCCAAAATCTTTATATATAGGTTTCTTAGATTTGATAAACTTAGTTTTAAAACTGGTTTGGCTGGTTTATACACTACAGATTAAAGCTAAACCGCTTATAAAAAAATTAGGGATTTTAGGGTGGGATTATCGATAAGTAACAAAACTCTGTGGAGAGTATATTTAGTAATTACCCGATCAAAACAAATTATATTTGTTTGCAAAAACCCAATTTGGGTAATATCTAATTGTAAAAATATTTACAGTAACATTACGGTCAAAAAATAATAGTCAGCCTATTTAATTTAAATTAATCCATGACAAGATAACTAACGTGAAGTGAAGTAGGTGAGCAGGTAATCTAATTTTAGATTAATACTAAGGAACAATCAAGCTGTAGAGAATTTTGGAATCTATAGTAACTCCTCTACAAACTTATCAAAACTAAAGGTTGGAAAGTATAAATCTAAAGATAAATATCTATTGTTAGAACTTATTCAGGCACAATTTCCGTTGTTTAAGTTGTACACACGACAGGTCTCATTTGAATCAAGTGAGTATGAGATTCGAAAGAGGCATTTAAAATCTTTTAGTAACCACCTGTTGCCTTTACATAACCTTTACATAGCTGGTAATATACCATTATAGGCGGCTGGTTTATGACAAAAACTGGTCTATTCCTTTTAACAAGATGAAATCTTGAAGAAAACAGAGCTAAAAGTCTTCTAGTAAACAAGACTAACTGTTTCTAGCGCTTCTTCAAGAGGTTGAAAGGGGGGACAATAGCAACGGGCGCCGCACGCTTAGGTGTGCAACCAGCCATTTTTTGAAGGTTCTGCAGGAGGAAGAAATGTGTTTGACGTGTGTTTTGTAACGAAAAATCACCCTAACTTACCCCTGATTCCTGATCTCTGCTTCCAGAAATGTTTGAGTTTTGATTTATTTCATTAATAGTTTATCGAATATATAAAAGCCATGATTTCCACTTCACTCTGTAACTCCAGCATGGTCTGTTTTGAACTTGAGTTTCTTTTCTGCCAATCATAAGCTATTCTTGACTTGATTTTTATAATTACTTTTACTTCATTTCATTGATTCGCTTCACTTTAATTCAATATCAACAACTCTTATAAAGATCCTTTAGAGAATGAAATTGTCGACCTTTGTGGTTAGTGCCCCAGCACTATTAAGTTCTTTGGCTTCTGCTTATTCCTTTCGTTATACAAATTCTACTTCTACAACATCAACGTTGTCATCCTCTTCCTCTATATTAGACACAAGTCTTTTACCAAGTTCGTATACACAGACTTCTTCTTTGCTGTCAAGTTATTCTAATAATGATCACTGGACTTGCACTACTGAGATAAACTCGAAAACAGAAACATTAACTTGCTCTGAAACTGTTTGCTCATGTGAATCAATTACTACAACTATTCCTTCATCTGAAGTTCCATCTACTACTTCTCCATCTCCATCTCCATCTCACTGGACTTGTACCACTGAGATAAACTCCAAAACAGAAACATTAACTTGCTCTGAAACTGTTTGCTCATGCGAATCAATCACTACAACTGTTCCTTCATCCGAAGTTCCATCTACTACTTCTCCATCTCCATCTCCATCTCACTGGACTTGTACCACTGAGATAAACTCCAAAACAGAAACGTTAACTTGCTCTGAAACTGTTTGCTCATGTGAATCAATCACTACAACTGTTCCTTCATCTGAAATTCTATCCTCTGAAGCTTCGAAGATTTCTTCAGCTGGTCTATCTTTTATTTACTCTTCTGGTTCTGTTATTATTCCAACTGCTCCAGCACCTTCTGTGACAACTTTCAGCACTTCAGTTTGTTCTGAAAACTTATGCATACCAACTATTGTTACAACTGGTGTCACATGTATTACAACTATCAGTTCTGGTTTGGAAACTGTTATTACTACTTGGTGTCCAATCTCTTCTGAATCATCTTCTTCATATGGTCAAATTACTATCCCAAGTAAGTCAGTAGTTACTGTTCCTTCATTTTCCTCGAGTGGCGTAATTACTGTTCCATCTGAATCAACACATTTTGATGTGTTAATTTCTACATCTGCTAAATCTACTGCTTCCACTTCTGTTCCCTCAGTTACTACTTTTGTTATTACTACTTGTACCAGAGAAGTTTGCCAACCAACAACCGTTACTACTGGTATTACTTGTATCACTACAACTAATTCCGGTTTAGAGACAGTTATTACTACCTGGTGCCCACTAAATTCTTTGTCTACTGCTACTACTTCAACTTTTGACACATCTGTTGCATCTACTGTTATCACCGAGTTTACTCCATCTACTACTATTTTAACAACTGAAACTTGCGTTGAAAATGTTTGTTCACCGACTGTCATTACTACAGGTGTCACTTATATAACTACTTCCTCTGCCGGTTCAGAAACAGTTGTCACTACTTGGTGTTCACTATCATCTTCAACTGAGTCAGTTTCGACTACACTTACAGAAACTACTCAATTGTCTTCAGTCACAACAGAAATTCCTTCCACTACTGTTTTAATTACTGAAACATGCGTTGAGACTATCTGCTCTCCTACTCGTATAACTACAGGTGTTACTTGTGTTACTTCTTCTTTTTCAGGTACTATTACTGTTATTACTACTTGGTGTCCACTTACTTCTACTTCATCTCCGGTTATTCCAACTACTTCTTCATCTGAAGTTTCAGGAACTACAACAGTTGTTACAAAGATCACACCAACTACTTCTATAACTATTATTGTATCTGAATCTACTCCAATTGAAACCACACCATCACCATCTGTTGAAAAGACCACTGAAACCACTCCATCACCATCTACTATTGTCATTTCCACATCTACTTGTAATGGTGAAAATTGTACACCAGTTGTTATCACTTCAACATGTACACCAACCACCTCTACTCAAGTTGAAACCACACCATCACCATCTGTTGAAAAGACCACTGAAACCACTCCATCACCATCTACTATTGTCATTTCTACATCTACTTGTAATGGTGGAAATTGTACTCCAGTTGTTATCACTTCAACATGTACACCAGCCACCTCTACTCAAGTTGAAACCACACCATCACCATCTGTTGAAAAGACCACTGAAACCACTCCATCACCATCTACTATTGTCATTTCTACATCTACTTGTAATGGTGGAAATTGTACTCCAGTTGTTATCACTTCAACATGTACACCAACCACCTCTACTCAAGTTGAAACCACACCATCACCATCTGTTGAAAAGACCACTGAAACCACTCCATCACCATCTACTATTGTCATTTCTACATCTACTTGTAATGGTGAAAATTGTACTCCAGTTGTTATCACTTCAACATGTACACCAACCACCTCTACTCAAGTTGAAACCACACCATCACCATCTGTTGAAAAGACCACTGAAACCACTCCATCACCATCTACTATTGTCATTTCCACATCTACTTGTAATGGTGAAAATTGTACTCCAGTTGTTATCACTTCAACATGTACACCAACCACCTCTACTCAAGTTGAAACCACACCATCACCATCTGTTGAAAAGACCACTGAAACCACTCCATCACCATCTACTATTGTCATTTCCACATCTACTTGTAATGGTGAAAATTGTACACCAGTTGTTGTTACCTCAACATTTACACCAACTACTTCTGTACCAGCTACTTCTACAGTACCAGTGACTTCTACTTTTAGTTTGGTTACGTGTTCAAGTAAAACATGTTCCACTGTTATTACTTCTGCAATTGTCACCCCTTGTGGTGGAGAATCATGTAGTACTTCAGCTGTCACCATTCAAACTTCTGTCGCTTCCTATGTTTCATCTACTGTATCTGTTAGCCTTTTAGAAGGTGGTGTTAATGTTGTTAAAGCAGTTCCTATCAGTTTTGTTGGAATTGTTGCTATGTTCAGTGCTTTCTTAATATAATTCTGAGCAATCCTGAAATATTTTCATTAAACTTTGCTTTTGTTTAATTTTGCTTTTTATTTTACACTGCATTTTTCCTTTTTTATTGGTTTTATTGTGAATTTCTTTCCTCTTCATCGTGCTTTTATACATTTCCTCCAGTGTATATCATACCTGTTTATTATTATTATAATTTAGCACTCTTTAGTTTGTTATATCTTATCCTCTACATTAATTATAACTTCAAAACAATATTTAGTCAGTAAGTAGGTTTGATTTACTAAAGTCGCATCTCGTACTGGCACATAACCGTTTTCACTTCGGCCCACAATTACCATTTAGATCGGAAAAAACACTCTCAACTCAGAGAATGGCTTACCTCTCCATGACTTAGAGAGAAGTGTTTATATTGTTGTCTCATATCGGCACGAGTTTTGTCAATTTCATTAGGTTGAAAAATGGGGTTATATCTAAAATCTATTGGTCTTCTAGGTCCAATAATCTTACCAGTGATTCCTTCGCACAAAAACTTCTGAATCTATAACTTCACAAAAAAAAACTCAGATAGTTATAGTTTCAACTTATTTATCTCTAGGAACAACAAGCCTTTTAATTAGTATTTTCAAGCCAATCCCGTTAACAAACCATTTAATGAAAGAGCCATGTGACTCAGTCATTTATATCATTAAATAAAAGGCATACATCTTCAAGTAATGCTCCACATTTCCACCCCTAATAATTTCTTCTACTTAGCTTTACAGATTACAACATCTTTAATTAAACCCAGAAGTTCATTGTGATCCAATTTTTTAAAAGTAATAGTGTAATTTCTAACATTTTTTTACTTTGAGTAAGCTGATTTGGTGAGAACAGTAAAAGACTCCATTAATTTATTACTAAGATATGTTTGACAGGAATAAAAACTATAATTTATACAATCATACAGATGTACTTTAAACTAAATCTGGAGTTTCACCAGAAAGAGGTCTTCTATAAGTAACAAATCCTTCAGATTTACCAATTTTTGTGTATAATAGTTGAGCAGCATGGTTAGATTGTTCTGTTTTCCAGTAGAATCTATCACAGTTACGTTCATCTGAAAACCTGTAACTTTCATTAAGCAACGCTCTGCCAATACTACGAGACCGTAAAGTTTTAGAGACAAATAAATCAGCTAAGTACATCGTTGGATATATAGAACTTGTTGAGGGATGCTCAATTAAATTAGCAAAGCCAATGACCAGCTCATTATTAGCACCAATTCTTTTCTTATCAATTGATGATAAAGGCTCTTCAAGTGATTCGACTGAAATGGCAGCAATGAAACAATGCATTGCAATATCAGGATTAATAAATCTATCAAATGTAAAGTTTGCAGTTTCTAAAGTTGGATGCAATCCCCTGAATGTATCGTATGAGTCTTGTTCACCAATAAATATATCGACCCATGCTTCTCTGTCTTGCTCAGTAACTTGCCTGACCTTCACCATTTTGTTTGATTGTCCTGAAATTATGATTACTTAATTTTCTACTAGAGGTAGTTAATCTATTAATTTCAGAATTGACAAGATTTGCATATGTCATTTACTGATTATGAGAAGTCTCATCGTTCTAAGAGCGGCAGGTACAAAAAGTTTACAAGGTCTCGGTAAAAAAAAGACGGACAATAAGAGACAACAATTGTCTATTGATCCAAATAAATTTACCACCTAATGTATATATTCTTTTTCTTAGTTTTTATTTTTTTTTTGAAAAATTAATGACTCAGAAATACATCGAAAAAACTAGTCTAAAAAACATCCTCAATATATTCATCAATTATAAAATATTTTAAAAATTGAAATACAAACACAACCCAATCTCTGTTCTTGATGGATTAATTGATAAACAGTTAACATTACTTACCTATTTCTCTATATACGAGTAATCAGATTAGCCTAGTTCTTCTAATATAATATACTTGCCTAAATGTATAAATAATCAATCTTCACTATGAAATCTTTGAATAATGCAATTATCTTATCAATTGACTCGAATTCTTTTAAAAGTTGTTGCTTAGGTAACTACTATATTTGTGGCCGCTAGTAATTATAATGAATTGACCAGCTGAAGTGATTGTAACAACAAGTACAACTTATAAAGTAGTATTAATAAAAGGATTTTCAGATCAAAGTTGTTCCTGTGTGTAATATGTTACCTATTCTAATTCCAATTCTAATAACAAACTTGGCACCAATTTAGTGTAGTTGAATTAGTGTATTTAGCTTGAGCTTGAGCTTGAGCTTGAGCTTGAGCTTGAGCTCTCTCCCCCCCCAGTATAGCAGGAATAACAAGTACATTAACTGTTAAACTCTAAGTCAACACTTCTAAGTTACATGCAGACTATACCATTTTGAATTTTATTTGGCATTAAATTATAATTGAAATTAATTAAACTCAGGTTTAAATGCGTTAAAATTTTTGAAACTAAGTCACTACTCAAATGCTTATCATTTAACAATCTATTACTATCTAAAATTTTATAAAAGATTAACATAAAAGATTCAAAAACGTATGATTATGAATAGTTGTTGCGGCGGTAATCCGACATTTAAAATACTTTTACAATAAATAAAAACTTCTACTTCAAGCGAGTTCTCGCTAATAAATGACTAGTAGGCTTTATCACTATAAATCTAAGTGTGCCTCGAAATCTGCACGCCCAGAAAAAAAATACCTAGTAAGTTGCATCGTTTGTAGTTCTAACGCCATACAGTATTCTGTCTAAAATTTCTAGATCTTTAGATATGGTACAGGTTTGTGTTACTATAATTGTTAGGTTCAAGTTATAATTATGACAATATTTGAAAAAAAACATTGAAAATTTATCCGCTAAGCGCGCACGTTAAAGTTGTATATTTCTATTGTGCGCCTTGAGATATGTGACTAGTTTAAGCTGGAAGCAGAAATTTCTAATCGAGAAACGTATAGTGGTATCTTAGACTACTTTCTTTGCATTTTAAATTCCCCGCTTTAATAGGTTGATGATATGACGTTATCTGGGCTCGATTTTTTTTTTTTTTCTTTTCTTTTTAAGGCTACTTGCCTCCACATTCATTTTTAGTCTGTATCATGCATCTCTTTGTATGCCTGATGATTTTCAATATCTATATATTATACAGATTTCCCTCAATTTTAAATTATAAATCTTTAGTTAATTGAATTACTCTTTAAAAGTAAATTGGTTACTATTTCATTAAAATAAACGAACTATGAAAGAGGCAGAAATTTATGAGATGGATAATTACAATAATAAGTCAAACAAGATTCAAGGCCAAACAATGTCTGTTGAAGTCTCAGAACTTTCAGGAAATGAAACCAAGTATATCAATGATCCAGCTGATTATAATACACAAACTCATCAAGGTTTGAAATCCAGACATATTCAAATTATTGCTTTAGCTGGTGCTATCGGTACAGGTTTATTTGTTGGTTCTGGATCTGGTTTGTCTACTTGTGGTCCAGCTGGTTTACTTACTGGTTATTCCATTTTATGTCTTTTTGTTTGGTCAATTATGAATCAATTATCTGAAATGGTCACTTTTATTCCATTGAGTGGTCAAGTCACTGTTAACGCATTAGTTGAAAGATATACAGGAAACAGATCATTAAGTTTTGCAGCTGGTTTAAATCTTTTTTATGCACAGGCTCTATTAGTTCCTGCAGAGATTAGTGCTGCCTCATTTGTGATACAATATTGGAATGACTCAGTATCAGTTGCTGTGTATGTTTTATCATTTAAATTTTTTTGCGCAAGACGTTTTATGGGAGTTTTCAAAATATCTTTTATACCTTCACCCCCCTTGTTACAAACGCCTTCGCGCCGCTAATTTTAAGGTATTATTGATATTGATATATACTAACTTTAATTATTACTACCAATAGCTGGATTGCAATATTTTGGGTATCCATTGTTACTTTAAATTTTCTTTCAGTTCAATACTTTGGTGAAGTTGAATTTTGGATTGGTTCAATCAAGCTCATTACTGCGACTGGTTTGATTATCTTAGGTGTTGTTTTATTTTTTGGGGGAGGTCCAAATCAACATGGTGTCTTAGGTTTTCATTACTGGAACCATCCTGGTCCATTTGTGGAACATTTATCTCATGGAAATACTGGTAAGTTTTTAGACTGCTGGACTTCAATTATTAAAGCTGGTTTTGCTTTCATTTTATCACCTGTATGTATAAAATAACATCTAATTTCATATTTTTAAAGCTTGAAATCGTTTTTGATCCATTTCAAATTTGTTTTAATACTCATACCAATACTAACTGAAAAAAAAAACATTAATATAGGAGTTGATTTCATCTGCATCTGCTGAAAGTGTTGGTCCAAGAGTTAACTTACCTAAGGCTGCTAATAGATTTATCTACAGATTAATGTTTTTCTACTTCTTTGGTCCATTAACTATTTCAGTTATTGTCGCTTCAAATGATTCAAGATTAATGTCAGCTATTTCTTCTGGTGCTAGTGGTGCTGCTGCTTCTCCGTTTGTCATTGGTATTCAAAATGCAGGTATTAAAGTCTTAAATCATATTGTTAATGCAACAATTCTTACTTCTGCCTACTCCGCAGGAAATTCGTTCTTGTATTCAGGATCAAGAACTTTACATTCAATGGCTTTAAGAGGTGATATTCCAATGATTTTTTCAAGATGCACAAAAAGTGGTGTTCCATTTTATTCGGTTGGCGTTACAGCTGCTGTTGCTTTGTTATCCTTTTTGAATGTTTCTAGTGGCTCCGCTAAAGTCTTCACTTGGCTATCGAACATTTCAACAGTTTCTGGTTTTATTTCTTGGATCTTCATTTCCACAACATATATTAGATACAGAAAGGCTTTAAAATACCATAGTTTAGATGATAGAGTTGTTTATAGACCTAAGTTACAGATCACAGGGGCTTATGCATGTTTGATTTTCTTTACGATATTGTCTTTGACCAATGGTTATGCTGTGTTTTTCCATTTCAATGCCTCTGATTTTGTTGCTGCCTATATTACTATTCCAATTATTTTAGGCCTATTTATAGTTCATACACTATGGTTCAGAAACTGGAAACTTTTTGCTCCACCAGAAGAAATTGATTGCTTTTCGGAGTTGGAAGAGGCTGAACAACAAGAAAGAGATTATGTTAAACCAGTTGCTAAGAATTTTGTAGAGAAGATTTGGTTTTGGATCGCTTAAGATTCATTTGATTTTTGTGTGTACTCTTCATTTCTATCTTTATTTTTATGAAGTATTTGCTTTGTATATTTATTTTTATTTTTTCACAGTAATAAATCTAATGACTGTTAATTTATTTAAAGATATTGCAGAACTCTTTGAAAATATGCTGTAAAGATAAATATCAAGCATGAAAACGAAACTGAAATGTTCAGAATTTTTTCAATTAACAAAGCCATGGTAACCACTTATAACCTAAGGTTATTTATGGCTTTCATACAAGGATAAGGTATTCAAAATTTTCCGCCTTAAATATTAGTGACATATATATTAGCAACAGAATTTATAAGCTAATTACCACCACCTTAAAACAATCATTTAATCCATCTCTCAATTTCGAGTTGGCTTTATAAATTTATGACACTTTTGTTGTAAAAGTAATGCCCCAAAAGTGCCGCAGAAATCCTTCTTGGCAGAAAATAGCGTTTAACTTTCATTGGCTAGCGGCTAACAGATTGATATCATTTCCAATTCTGATGAGATGTATGAATGCATATCTTTAACTTCCAGGAGAAGTACATTCGAAACTCTTAAATATGTGTAACTTCGGTAAAGGATTTTTTAGTAATTACTAGCGAAATATTCAGTTAAATCAACACAACTGTATAGATTGATTTGACTTTCTCATGTCTTATAGAACTAGAATTTTGCCAAGTAAATTGAATGAACTTGAGCTTCTAATTACTTTCAATATATATAATAATATATCTTTTATATTCAGCTTTTTCTATATACTAATATTCAAGAAGATAAGAATTAACTGATCTGGAATCTCAACTGATAAGTTTTTTAATCTACGATCGAACCTGACTTTTTCTCGATCTAATCTCTTATCTCACTCTCATATGCATCCACTTCCTTGTTATGTATACAGGATTTTGCTTAGAATGCTTCTTTCTTCAGATCCTTATTATATTAATAAATTGTGAAAAAATACTTTATATCAAAAATATTAAATCCTCTCTATGGTGTCATTAAAGTTTTTTATTTTATTTTATTTTGTTTTGTTTTTTTCATTAAAAAGTTGTTTACTACACTCAATTAACAAATCATGAGTACAAAAACAGAGCCTTCAAGTTTGGAGAAGAATATTGGCCGAATTGAACAGATTCACCTTTCTGAAGGTTCAATTAGTGAACAACAAACATATGCATACAATATTGAAACCCAAGCTGGATTAAAATCTAGACATATTCAAATCATTGCTTTAGCTGGTGCTATTGGTACAGGTTTATTTGTTGGTTCTGGATCTGGTTTGTCTACTTGTGGTCCAGCTGGTTTACTTACTGGTTATTCCATTTTATGTCTTTTTGTTTGGTCAACTATGAATCAATTAACTGAAATGGTTTCTTTTATTCCATTATCTGGTCAAGCTACCGTTAATGCTTTGTGTGAACGATATACAGGAAACAAATCAATGGGCTTTACAGCTGGTTTAAACCTTTACTATGTTCAAGCTTTCCTTATTCCTGCAGAAATTTCAGCTGCCGCTTTTGTTATTCAGTATTGGAATGATTCTATATCAGTTGCTGTCTGGATTGCAATATTTTGGGTTTATTTAATTGCTTTAAACTTCTTGGCTGTTAATTTCTTTGGTGAAGTTGAGTTCTGGATTGGTTCTATTAAAGTTATTACCATTACAGGTTTGATTATCTTAGGTGTTGTCTTATTTTTTGGAGGAGGTCCAAATCAACATGGTGTCTTAGGTTTTCATTACTGGAACCATCCTGGTCCATTTGTGGAACATTTATCTCATGGAAATACTGGTAAGTTTTTAGACTGCTGGACTTCAATTATTAAAGCTGGTTTTGCTTTCATTTTAGGACCTGAATTAATTGCTTCAGAGTCTGCTGAAAGTATTGCTCCAAGAGTCAACTTACCAAAAGCTACTTCAAGATTTATTTATAGATTGATTTTCTTTTACTTCTTTGGTCCATTGACTATTTCAGTTATTGTTGCTTCAAATGATTCCAAACTAATGTCAGCTATTTCTTCTGGTGCTAGTGGTGCTGCTGCTTCTCCATTTATCATTGGTATTCAAATGCAGGTATTAAAGTCTTGAATCATATTGTTAATGCAACAATTCTTACTTCTGCTTTTTCAAGTGGTAACAGCTTTGTCTATGCCAGTTCAAGAACACTTCATTCCATGGCTTTAAGAGGTGATATTCCAATGTTGTTTGCAAGATGCACTAAAAAGGGTGTTCCATATATTTCAGTTACTCTGTCTGCTGCCGTTTCCTTACTAGGTTTTTTGAATGTTTCTAGTGGTTCAGCTAAAGTTTTCACTTGGTTCTCTAACATTTCTACCGTTTCTGGTTTCATTTCTTGGATTTTTATTTCCATCACTTACTTAAGATTTAGAAAAGCTTTACAATACCATGGTATTGATAATAGAGTTGTTTACAGACCCAAATTACAAGTCATCGGTGCTTGGGCATGTATTATTTTCTATTCAATTATTTCATTAACCAACGGTTATGCTGTTTTCTTTCATTTCATTGCCTCAGATTTTGTTGCTGCATATATAACCACTCCTATTATTTTGTTCTTATACCTTGCCCACTCTCTTTGGACCAGAAACTTTAGATTATTTGCTGCACCTGAAGAAATTGATGTTTTTACTGGTTTGGAAGAATCCGAACAAGAAGAAAAAGATTATATTTTACCTATTCCTAAGAACTTCTTAGAAAAGATTTGGTTCTGGATTGCTTAGTTTCAAACTAACAAAAAACTGCTTTATTTAATTATCCTTATTACCTTGCTTATAAATTCTGTTAATTTATGCGTAATTATATATTATATTGCATCCCACTCTTCTGTTTTTTTATTATCATTTTTATTTTTAGTTATTTGTATTTCATGTTTCACTTCTCTTTTCCTACCACTTTTTCTTTATTTGTATAGTTTATTATAGGCTTTAATTCCGTTTCCATATGTTGAGCACAGGAACTTGTTAATGTTTTCATAATATTTTTTACAGTTCTATCTCTTTAGATAAATGAAACTACTATTTGATATTTTAATTTTAATTGTAACTTGACTAAAAAATCAAAAAAAAAGTTATTACTTATCTCTTATTCAATTTATTCTTTTTCAAAACTCACACAAAATGGAGCGGAATATACAAGTTACCTAAGAACGCCACAGTTTCAAAAAGCGCACTGTGGACCTATTTCTACTATTACTTGTTTTGTTTATTTACCTAATTTCATTGATAGTACTCCTTTAGATGCCTCAGTTCTTATGATCACTATATAACGACTTTATTTTCTCCTTATTTAAAATGTTGAATTAGTAAATGGCTCCTACTACCACTGAAAGCATTGTTCAAAGTTATTCAACATGACGGTGTCGAGGGATAGACCTGATTATGGTTCCATAACCACATCAAGCAAGGGTCAAGCTCAAGAAGGGCTAGAAACTCCCAAGTTATCAGATTATGAAATTGAAATAGTAGAACTACCTTTTATTGACTTAGAATATGATCTTGCTAATCCAGAAGGATACAACAATAGACGAAATTCTGTTAAGTTTTTTGAGTTCTTTTGGGATGGCTATGATAAACATCCTAAAGAGCAATCATTTCTATTGAAATTAGATTGGTTTTTGCTATCTAGTGCCATGTTAGGATACTTTATTAAATCTTTAAATCAATCAAATATTTCAACTGCTTATCTAAACGGTATGAAAGATTATTACCAAATGGATAAAAATGAATATAATTATTTGCTATCTTCGTGGACCATTGGTTATATTTTAGGTGCTTTCCCAGCCAATTATTTATTACATAAGATCAATGCGAGAGTCTATTTAGGTACGTTAGAAATATTCTGGGGTATTTTAACATTTTCCATGATATCTTGTAAACAAGAACAAATTAATAGAATATATATAATTAGGTTCCTTGTTGGTCTGTTTGAAGCTGCTTATTTCCCAACGGTTTCCTTTATTATTGGTTCATGGTATTCTGCAAGTGAAATGACTAAAAGATCTTCTTTATTCTATGTTAGCGCAAGTGTTGCAGGCATTATATCTGGACCTTTACAACAGTTTTTGTTAGAGACTTTCAAAGATTCTTCACTTGAACCATTTAAATGTATGTTTATATTTGATGCCATAATATCGATTCCAATCGGTTTTTATACTTTATGGGTTAATCCAAATACACCAACTACCACTGATGTGTTTTATTTTTCAGATGAGGATAAGTTAATAGCATTGGAAAGATCAAGAAGAAGAAGAAGAATAACTGGAAGCATTACAGCAAAATCTTCTAATGAAAGTGTATTTAAAACTTGGCATGTTTATGTTTTTCCAATTCTCTTTCTTTGTTATCATCATTCAGGTTGGGCTATTGGTCAGCCAACATTTCAAACTTGGATGAAATATGATTTGAAATTGCCTTCCTCTTCATATAATTATTATCCATCAATTATAAGTTTATTAGCATTGATTATTTCATTATCGATTTCATACGTTAATGATTATTTTGATGGTCGATTAAATAATGTTTTTATAGTCATCGTCTTCCTTACATCAATCTTTGGTAACTCTTTGCTAGTGAAATGGGATATTCCAACATGGTTACATTGGATGTCATATTTTATTATCGGTGTACCGCACACAACTCCACCGCCACTAATTTTTTCCTGGATTAATAGATTATTGATTGATGATGAATTTAAACGTGGCTCATTAATTTTTGCAACCAATACATTAGCTTATTTCACTTCCTCATGGTTACAAATTATTGTCTGGAATTCAAAGGATGCCCCTGAGTACCATCTAGGATTCAGTTTTACTGTTTTTATCAGTTCAGTTGGATTAATTTTCACATTAATTGCTTCATATATGAATTATAGAGATAACCAACGGGATAGTATCACTAAGACTAAATTGCCTTTATTAGTCTAGTATCAAGTGTATTTTAGTATTAGTATTAGTTTTAGTTTTAGTTTTAGTTTAGTTTTAGTTTTAGTTTTTGGTTTTGGTTTTGGTTTTGATTTTTGGGTCAACTAGTTGTACTTTTTCTTTTTAGTTTTTGTTTGTATGTTCTGGTTCTTCTTCCTGTGTGTAATCTCTTTCTCTTGCTAAACCTTTTTTTATACCGATTTTCGATTTCTTAGAATGGAAGTACTCTACATCTCTATATATTAAAGATTATCATATTTTTAAGCTGGTATTGGGAAAAAAATGCAAAAAAGTGACATTCACAAGCTTTGAAAAATATGCACTAAGAGTAAAAGTAAAAAGCAAATGATATTAAAAGAGCTACGAAAAGAAAAGAACAATCCGAGAAAGTGAACTGAAAAACAAAATCCAATATAATAAAACAAAACAAACAATACTAAAAAAAAGAGAGAAGCAAACTTAATCTAACCTTGCATTTAAATATCTAGCATATTCAACTAAAAACTCATCATATCTCATAGGGACAGTTTCTGAATCAATAGGTAATTCGTTATACACCGGATTTTTAATAAGTTGTAAATGCTTTGCCGTATATTTCCTTGTTCTTGTAAACTCTTCTTTAACTTCTTCATCCTTACAATATTCACCTTCATTATCATCACCTGGACATTCTGAATCGTTAACCCATAATCTTAACCACTTTTTAAAAGTATGTCCAGGTTCAGTATCTCTGTCTAATGCACCTGGATACTTTCTTCTTAAAATTTTTTCAAATTCTTGAGGAACACGAGTTCTAACCCCTTCAAACATGGTAGGAACCATAGTACTTAGTTCTTCGAAACTGTAAGGATTATTATTTTTACAGTGATACAATTGTTTTTTGTATTGTAATTCTTTAACTTTAGTTTCCATCTTTTTCCAATATTGATCTTTGTCTTGAGCTTCATCCATATGCTTACCAAAATCAGGATCGACAATTGTAGTTTGAGCAGAGTCAACATGGTAAGAACCATCTAAGAAATCTTCGGTCCAAGCAACGGCAGTAATGTCTATATACATACCTGATTTAGTATCAATAAATCTACCATCAATTATATTATTACCTTCTCCTTTATTTCTTTCATAAAACGAAGGACCAATATCTAGGTAATAAGTACCAAGACCGGAAGCATATTGATCTTGTGCCGAGACATCAACAATTAAAGAATTATTATGATTTCTAGCCAATTGGTACAGAGAAGACATAGTAACAACAACATCAATATCTTCATCCCAAGGTAAAGTTAAACCATTTCTAATCCAACCAAGCATTGAACCATAGGCAACAAAGGTGGTAAGACCAGAGTGATAACAAAATCGAAGCCAAGCTCTACCTAATCTATGAATATTTGCTTTTCTATAAATCTCAGAATTTTCAATACCGTTGAAAAATCTCCAATCATAATGATCACCTTTATATGTATCTACTAATTTGGCTTCTTGTAAATGCTTTGGGTGTCGGTTGTTATTTGAAGCATATATATCTAATTCATTTTCAATATTTTTCAACATCTTGGAATCTAAAGATTCATCTACATTTCTAGAATCAAATCTTCTATCAATTTCTTCAACTGAAGTTCTTAGATGATTCATTCTATCTTCTTGCAGCCAAATAAAATCGTCTTCAGAAAGTGTAATTGATTTCATAACTCCAATATTTTCATCAGGCTTCATAACGTAAGAATCATCAAAGATTAATTCAGACTTATCCAAATAAATTTGTACATCAGGATCAGTACTATATAGAGATTTCACATCTTGGACCAAATTATCAAGTCTTAAGCCATTATTATAAACAGTTTCAATTGATTTTTTTGATAATTGAGCCTCTTTATATAAGATTTCCCTCAGCATCGAGAATAATTGACCATCTCTATAGCTAATGTAAGATTGAAAAGTTTCGGGATTTGTTTCTGTTTTAATAACCACAGTTGAACTTTCAAAGCCAGCACCAATAAAATGAATTCTATCAGGAGGAGGTGCAGTAGTATATAAATAAGAGGAACCATATAATATTCGACCTTCTTTAGTCATTGTTCTTTCAGAAGCTCGAAAACCGGAGAATTTAAAAGGGTAATTCTTATAATGAATAAAGGCAGTATTGTAATCAATATTAAAACAATCAATTTTATAAGAATCTTCATGGTAGTTATCAACCTTAAAGAAATGAGCAAACTGTTCACAATTCATATTATAGAACTTTTCTAAACCCCAACCATTAAATTCTGTATCATTGTTTTCACTTTTTAATTTCCATTTATCTAGAAGTTTTTGGTCCAAAGAATGCAGTTTTGTTCTTAAATCCACCCAATCGTTCCATGAAAAAGGAATAGTAAAAGAAGGACTAATCCTACCTTTATTTTCTAGTAAATGAAACTTCAATTTCTCCAACCAAATGACCACCGGCAATCTCTGGTCAAATACAAACTGAGTGTCAAATGTAACTTCGTCTTCTGAGTCTAGGATTAATTCTTTTGAAGGTAAGACAATATTGCCTAGTTGTTGCATGTTGAAAGTCTGCGCTTCTTTGAGAGTCTTTTCATCTATGATTTGATGATTCGTCAGTGACGGTTGATAGTATATAATAAAGGCTGTCGGTATGAATGTTATTATTAATAGACAGAAGTATATAGTCAACAAGTAATTTTTTTTAGGAAAAAACAATCCCATGATATGTTTGGCCCTTATTATGAAAAAATGTATTACTTTGGTCATATATTATTAGAGATGGAAGTAGAAGACCCTTGATGTATAAACACAGATACGAAGAAAAATTGTTTGAAACAAAAAAAGAAAAACAACTAAAATTTTAAAAAAAACTAAGGGCAAACCTTTTTCAAACGAAATTTACCTGCGCAAAAGTCCAATTAGAAATAACCAATAATTAAATTAAATGAAAACATATTTGCTTCCGCTCCTGCAAGTTGATAACTGATTACTTTAATTTGAATATTGTAGCTTTGCTATTTCACTTGTCGTCTGCATAATAGATTACGATTACAAAACAACTATTTTTGATTTATCTTTGTATTTTACTTTACATTTTCATACTATATTAGGTAGTATACAAACATTCTAATAAGGCTTTAATTGGTTTGAATTAAACCTATTTTTTTGATCGCGTGACAATCTCTTCTTTTGATTAAGCCATTTTTTGAAGTTTAGTTTTATGTTTTCTGATTGGCCTTAAAAAAAAAAAGCTCCCTTGAAGTAGT
>PPHU02000043.1:0-92203 GCA_003705185.2 Ambrosiozyma ambrosiae | reverse complement strand
TAGCTGGAGAAGTAGCTGGAGAGCTGACTGAATATGAGTTAGCTGATGAATTAGCTGGAGAGCTGACTGAATATGAGTTAGCTGATGAATTAGCTGGAGAGCTGACTGAATATGAGTTAGCTGATGAATTAGCTGGAGAGCTGACTGAAGATGAGTTAGCTGGAGAAGTAGCTGGAGAGCTGACTGAAGATGAGTTAGCTGGAGAAGTAGCTGGAGATGAAACAGCTGGAGAGCTGACTGAAGATGAATTAGCGGAAGAGCTGGCTGAGGAAGAAATAGCTGAAGATGAGTTAGCTGAAGATCTGGCTGAAGAAGAGGAATTAGATGATGAGGAAGCTGCTGAAGAGCCAGATAAAGCAAGTGAAGATGAAGTAGATGAAGCAGATGAAGATGAAGTAGATGAAGAGGAGCTTACAGGTGTAGCAGTACTAATGGTAAGAATCCAAAATTCATTTGTCAATGTAGTGATATCACCAGAATTATTAGCAGTGACTGTAGTGGTAGTAGTTATGGCAGGTGTTCCAGTGGAATCTGTTGTTCCAGTCCAACCGGTAGTGATGGTTGAGGTAGTGTACGGAGTGGAAAGAGTTAAAGTATAGTAAGTCTCAGTATAAGCACTAACGGTAGTACTCGTCTTTAAAGGGCCATTAGTAACAGTAGAACCGCCCTCCCAGCTAGTAGTGGTGGTGTATGTGGGATAAGGAATATATGAAGTACAAACCTTATGGTCTGTGTAAGTAACCATGCTATTGGAAATAGTTTTATAAGTGGTGGTGTAAGTTGATGTTTTACAAAAGACACAAATACCTACTATAGCATCATCTGCAGTGACTGTTGATGTAACTAAATAAGTTGATGAAGACTGACTTGATGTAATTACTGCTGAACAACTAGTGGAAGCAGACTGACCATCATAGGAAGATAATGTCCAAGTATCAGCATTGCTGACTGTGGTGGCAGTAGCACAAGTCGAATCACTAAATGGCAATCTATACATAAATTCACCAACATCTGAGTAAGTAGTAGAGTCAGGAGGCATAACTTCAAATTCAAGACTATTGCTGCCCATATTATTCTCTGTGACCAATCTCAATGGGTAATAACCAGCTTCCAAATAAACTAGAGAATATTCATCCTATATAAATAAGTGGATGTTAGTATATTTCACTTTGATGAATAAAACAAAGCAAAAAACATAATTTGATTTTTATGTAATACTTACGACAATACTTGTGAGACCTTGAGGAACAACTGACATCAAATAAATATTGTTATTAAGTAAAGTTAAACTAGTATCTTTAGTACTCCAATCAGGGGTGGAGCAACATTGTAGTAAGGAATTTTCACCAAGGAACACGGCTGCACCTTGATCAACATTTCCCATTCTAAACAAATAAACACCTTCAGTAGCGGCATGAAAAAAACCAGTAAATTCTAAAACGGTTGTACGATAGTCAAAATTCATACCAAAAGCAGATGTTGAAGTTGGGAGATAGTGCAGACCTAAAACATCATATTCCTCTGGGACAAAGCTATAACCAATATCACCAACAGTTGCACCAGTAGCAGTGGCAGTCTTTCCCTGACCATAACCAGTATAAAGCCATCCATCATTTGCATAGAGTACTTGATCTACCATGCTGTAACTAAAAGCTCTGGCATTAAAACCTGGCTCCAGATTATCATTGAAACCGTTACAAGCTTGATATTCCTGAAATGAATTGGAATCAGCAAGAGGAACAATATAAGCGGTAACAGCTTGAAATAAAGGGGGGATAGTCAATAGCTTTTTGAATATCATGTTTATGAATGTTCAAATTGTTAATTGAAATGTTAATGAAAAAAAAAGAATAAAGTCATATATTATCAGGTTTCAGTTGAATAGCAAAATGAAAGGAATTTTGATCATTTTATAATAATTTCAGAATTTCATCTTTGGGATAATCAACGCAACTCGTATTCATTATAGGAATACTGGAAAACCGGAAGTGTTAATGAATTGATAGAAGTTGTGAGTTATGATACTTGATGGCATGTGCATAATTTGAACAATACCTATAATGAAGGTTACAGAAAGTATGTCTTTCCAATTTTCGAAAGTAGCTCCAGGCAGCCAAAATGTACAAACTATGACTTAATTGAGCTAGTTAAGGGATCATGCAAATCATCATGCTGCGGTACCAAGTTTTCGATGGCATCTGCCCAAATTAATTAAATAATTGATTGTATATATGCACATATCATTGAAAAAAATTAAACATTTAATTCTAACTGTGCTGTGCTGTACTGTGTAATCATAATAGTATCATATTATAAATCTAATTGATAAAGACAAATAAAAATGCATATAACCAGCATAGTTTTAAAAATTTGGAGACTAGAGACGAAAAAGATGGAGATAATAGGGAAGAGGGAGCAGTGGATAGAGAGAGGGGTATCTATTAAGTCAGTCATTTCTAAATTATATTTCAGTAACTCTAAAAAGATAAAGTATCTCTAGAAGCAATATTAATCAAACATATTGTATTTAACAGAGAGGCCAAGTTTGCAATTAATTGGTTAAACGTTCGGCCTGTATACTTGTTCTGAATGAACTTACAGGTTAAACTACATTAAAGCAAATATACATTCTCGAAGTATATTCGAAGTAAAAAAATTCAAATATGTGTTTCGAGGCAGTGTATATGACTGAAACAACTTGTACGCGGTTAAAGTCAGCTTTAATCCCTGCGGCCACACAAAAAGACTGAGACTTCTTTAAATACTCAGTGAAGAAAAGTATATTTAACTATAACTAAAATTTAAAAGATATTATTGTTCTAATATCCTTATATGTCATATTTTAAGGCTCAACAAAATAGTCATAATAGTATATTCTTATATCTATATATTGACATTAAAATTCAAATTATTATATATTATATATTATATATTATATATTATATATCTAAAAATTTGTATTTATTTGAGTAGTAAAATGCTTTTTTTAAAAAAAATAGAACTGGGATCTTTCAATACTTTCATAGTTTGATTTCTATATAAAATAAATATTATGATTGAGACTACAAAAATCTTCAATGAATTATCATCTCCACATTTAAAAATATTTCAACTAAAAAATATTCATTCACAAAATATTTCATGCAACATCGCCTCCAAGTATATTAAAGTCTTGCACCCCCACTACTTAACTACATTTCTCTAAAAACAATATGTGGTTTGATATTATTACTAATATCATACGTCTTCTATTATTTCAAGAAAATCTTTCAATAGAAGTTTAAGCAGTGTATATTTTATGTGGCTGCAACATTTTGGTGTCATAAATATATGTGTGTTTTTTTGTCTTTAGAATGTACTGACTTTAGACTTGCATTATAAGTGCGTCTATGCAACATTATTACTCTTTTAATCAAATATTTGAGATTCTTCTGCACATTAAAAATATTACACGCGGCTGGAAAACCAGTCTAAAAAATTATTTCGAAGCTCACAACATGTCTAAGAATATGGATGGCCTACTCGAGTTGATAAATCAATTATAATATCAATATCAATATAAAATCACTAAATTACAAAAAGATTTACTTTCAAATCTTGATAATGTCTTTATTGATATATTATTTATGCTATATTATGTAAAATATTTTGTTTAATCTAGGCAGTTAGATTCTAGAGACTATATAATTGTTCTAACAAATTGAGGGATTAACTTCAGTTAAAAATATGGAGTATGTTCGGAAAACAGCCACTAAAGGAAATTAAGATTGATATTCCAAATTTTACTTAAATCTAATTTACTTTGTATGAATAGTTATAAACATGCCTCTTGTGAAATATGTTAGTTTTCATCTATATCTAGAGAGTATGTATAGTGCTTTAATTTAAATTCTAAGCATGAGAGAGTGTGAAATCAACCGATAAACTTTACTTTTTATAAAACCCAATACTTTACTTATCAATTGTGTCCATATATTTCTTCCCACGAATAAATTTGTGCATTTTATTGTTTTTAAAGGTTACTGGAAAATTAAAAATTTACTAGTAATTATATCTATCTCATTTATCTGCTCATCTCCTCAATAGGTATTTGGTAATTTACCACACAGAGAGAGGCAGTTATTGGGTATGAAGAGTTGTGACTCGCGATTCTTTATTGATAGTGAATTGAAGTATACCAAATTCAATAGTTTTCGGAGAATTCCTTACTGAGATTATTTACAGATCTCAGAATCTTCTGTATATGGACAAATATAGATAGATGATCAGCTTGAGACATAAATAAGATTACTCTAATGATATTGCTATGATCATTATATTGTCATAAATGTTGAGTGTACATTAAGGTGTATGTGCATTTCATGCATCTAATATTCTTACATTAAAGTTGCAGCATTAAAACTATCTCAAGCCAACTTTAAACATAGAAATAATTGAATTTTAATTAACTGGTTTTGTTTACATGCCATGAAAGTTTGGTTAATAAACAAACTACAAAGTTACACCCCGCAAACACTATTTTTGGTTGTTCTAGTTAGCAAAATCTTGAGACATGAAATTTTTGTATTATTCTTAAGAAACTTAGTTTTAGTTTCAATAATAATAAGCTGGAAAATATGGTTGCTGGATAATTTACTTTTATATGGATTTCTTCCAATCCGGATATGCTGATTAATTACTTGGACTTCAATCTAATAGATGTTTCCTGCATTGCTATGATTTCTTAAGAAAAGATCAAGACAGAAAAACGTCACATCCTTAAATTTTATGTGATACTAAAGAGTGAGTTTTATCTATTTTATATATATATTACTTTTATTAAAAGAGTTAGATTATCTGATGAATAGATATTGCTTAAAGAAACTAATTACTACCATCAAAAGTTTATTTGACTTTGCATACACAATAATATAAACTGAACACATATTTTATTGAACTTATATATATAAACAAATCTATCACATGTAGCCCACATAATATGATGGCTTAGAACAAAGTTTGGATGACATCGAAAAGGAAAGAAGAAAGTAAATTTGAATTACATTAAGTTCACCACTGTTGGTCACTTGTATTATATTAATTAATAATGAATTAATGCATTCTAAAAATTCTAGGCCTTGGTGAAAGAAGCACTACATCGATATTACTGTTCTAATAAGAGAGTAAGGCTTACGTATATTATGGCTTACGGAAATCTTCCTGCACGTCCCGCTACCTGCCTCCAAACGAAAATTTAAATTGTGGAACTAGTACTTATTTTGGATATATGAAAGTAGAATTAATCTGGGTATATTATATACATAGATGTGAGTTCTTTTAACGAGTCTAATGGTTGTAATACAATTAATAAAAATATCTTAGCTACGTAAATTCAATTATTTACAGAAAATGTTTTGTACTGTACTCTCTCGACTATAAAATAAAAGTTACGATCTACAAATCATCTAAATCATAATGATATGGCACGATATAAAATATTTTGTCTCGAGAAAACATAGTCCCCTTAATCTAATAGCGGTGTTTCAAATGATGCTACTTTTAAATAGAAAAAACGTAGCTACCGCAAAGTGCGAGCATTGTATTGCTTGCTACTTACTTCTAGTACACCCAATCAATCATATCGCATTTTTATGCAGAATAAATTATTTGACTTCCTGATTTTTTTTCAAACAGAATCTGTTATTGGACACCAGAATATCCTAAAAGATTCACCATACTCCACTAATTAATTGACTGAATAATTGCAGTTTGGAAGCAGATATGACATCACCAAGTTTTATTGCAATCTTATATGTCAGATTCGAAATAAGGTTAAAAATATCGGGTAACTAGCTTGCATATGATGTATATGCAATGGAGCCATTTCATCTGTTGAAGATGATCATTGGTTCAGGTATGGGAAGAAGAATGTTAGTCATTTTGGTTTGCCCTACAACGATGTTTACAAACCTTAAAATATTAGAAGTTTTGCCATCTGAATAATTTACGTTTTGAATTATTCCTCAAATTTTCTGGCTATGGTTGACAGTAATATTCAATCCAAGAAAAGAACACCAGTTACCTTTGATAGAGTGAACTCAAGTTCCTCTTTTTCAATTAAAGTGTGTGGATGGTGTATATATTCTCGTTCTAATTGAATATGTTCAAATAACAGTTTGATCTTTTACAATGCACTAGCTTCATAAAATGATTCAATTTCGAATATCTTTAAGTTTAATATCCGATTCCCCACTCCCATTCGTTTTTCGTTAGTATTATCATTATTTCTAAGGTCTCTTATATTTTTATTTTTCGAATTAAATCATGGAAAGTCATTTGTGTAACTTACTTCATAATCCAATTATTTTTTCATTCACAAACTATACTAAATGATCTATTTTTCTTGGATTCATTGAATTCTGATTATGTTTTTTTCTCTACACTCAGCTTTTTTTTTAATTTTAAAGTATTGAAAAACAGTCCTTCGCTTAATTTCTTATCTAGTAGAGGCACCTCGGGCTGTGCAACTGACATCTCAAAAAATAAAAAAAATTGAAGACAAATTTTGATTTGGTTTTATTTGGTCTGATAATTCGTTTGTGGGTGATTAGTAGCTGAATAGAATCCAATGTCGATGATGTCCAATTCCACAATACAATTAATAGCAGTAGCGACAATTTCATTATTTACTGGATGCTGTATAGGTTCTCTTTTAGCGTTACCTTCAATTAATACACCGATAATTTCACCAGTAACATCAACAACATCTACTGACAAGAGCCCACCATCTTCAACAGAATATTTATCCGATGATGAACAGTCAACATATGAACAAAATGAAGATGATGAGGACGAGGATGAAGATATTCCTGAAGTTGACTCTAAGGCTTTGAATAATGTTCCAGGTGAGTGCAGAATGGCTTTAGTTATTAGACAAGATCTACAAATGCAAAAAGGTAAAATAGCAGCACAGTGTGCCCATGCTGCTTTAGCCTGTTATAGACTTATATCAAATCCTCAATCTCCAGCCTATAATGAGCTGTTGTTGAATAGATGGTTAAGAGGTGGACAAGCTAAGATCACTTTGAAAGTTCCAAATAAAGATGAAATTGATATGCTATTTGCTAAAGCTTTAAGTTTAGATGTTAATTGTTATATTGTTCATGATGCTGGAAGAACTCAGATTGCTTCTGGTAGTGCTACTGTTCTAGGTTTAGGTCCTGCTCCAAAATCTGTGCTGGATCAAATTACTGGTGAATTAAAACTTTACTGATTACCTTCATTTAAAATTATTAATTCATTGCTATTTACAATTTGGTATTTTGGAGTTTTCTTTGTAATAATTTTCTAACTTTTCTTTCCTGTATGATATCTAATTTTAATTAACTCATTTAGAAATTAACTGTTTTTTTTGTATGACTGTAGTAGTGATTAATTGTTCTTGCAGGATAGAAAATTAAAACAAAAGTAAAATGCGCCATATTACGCTACCTTTGCCACTGTCATAACTTTCCGACTTTGAAGGAAAATTATAGATAACATTGATAACACCACAATTTATACTTAGAAATTAATTAAGGCGCCACAATTACACAAGAACCAACTCATCAGAAATTTCACAATTAAAATGAAACAAGAGAAATCAAACCATTTAATAAAATAAATCCTTTATCTTTTTAATAAGAAATGACTGCTTTAGATTTTGAGAAAATTGATAATCCAAACGCTAGGTGTTTCAAAAACTACGAATTTCCAATTGCGTACAAGGTTAAAGCAACTTCAAAGGAATCAACTCAAGACGAAATATTACAGTTATTACTAGAAAAATCCAGTTCAGGATTTTTTAGCAATGCATTATCTAAAAATGGTGCAATTCTAATTCGTGGATTAGGTAGTTCAAACCCAGAATCATTATCGAACTATATTAAAATAATTTCATTAAATAGTGGATTGAAATATTTTGAACAAAATGGAACAGTTGCTCAGAGACATGAAGTCACCGATGTTTTGAGTACTGCGAATGAAGGTTCTTCTAGTAATACTATTTACCAACATAATGAGTTCTCCCGATTTATTGATTATCCAACAACTTTATTTTTTGTCTGTACTAAAATTAATGCTGAAGGAGGTGATACTCCTATAGTACATGGTGGTGAACTATTTGATTACCTATATGTAAAAGAGCCTGAACTCATGAAAGAATTGGGTAAACGAGGTATATATTTTAAGCAGACCTGGCCTTTAATCTCTGATAATAATACAAGTTGGAAAGACAAATATACATTTGGAAGAAATTTAGATCACAATTTGGATATTGAATTTCAAAAGAAACAGGCTGCTAAAGTTGTCGTTGATAGGGTCAGTCCTAACTATGAATGGGATGGAAAAAATAACTTAGTTGTTCATCAGTTCACAAAAGCTATCAAGTTGTATGATAATGGCGATGAAGCATTCCCTGTATTTTTCAATAGTTTACCAACGTTTTATGCGAATATTAAACAATCTTCCATTTTAGGTGATCGAACAAGTAAAATCAAATATGGTGATTCAGATACTGATTTCATCCCACAAGAATTTCTTGACTTGATTTTAAATGCTTCTATTGAATTGCAGTATAATCATCACTGGGAGGAAGGTGATCTTATTATTGTTAATAATTACCTTGTTAGTCATGGTAGATATCCTTGGAAAAATGGTGACAGAAAGGTTTTGGTTAGTATGTGGGACGTTGCTGAAAAGGATGAATTTGCTGATTGGGAAGGAAATTGAGTTGATTTTGGGGGTTTCTTATTATTTTTGAGATATAAACATACATATTACGTATTAATTTTTATTAAATTTTATTATCAGAGTATACCAACATTTTGCTCTTGCATCGCTTAACATCTCATTAACTACCTAAGCTAAAAATATAAGTACTAGATTTTTGCCAATGCTTTTGAGCTAATTTTATATTTTCAATACTCAATCTGAATTAAAATAAAATTTAAAAAAAAGACTCTGATAATCTAACCCAGTAATTTGATTTTAAACACGTAGTCAATCTATCTAGAAGTAGAATAAGCTGAAAGTATATCCAAATGAGTTTTTGTAGTGTATTACGCGTAGGCCAGCGCAATAAATTAATTAGAGATGGTTTTACAGAAATGATCATGTTTTGGAAATCTCTGAGCTTATTTAGTTATTGAGTCGTCGTCCTCTTTGTGTAATTTAACTGCTAATTGTTTAATCAAATATATTTTAACTCCCCTTTTCTATTGTTAAGGTTTTAAGGATCTCTTCAGCTCAGGTATTAAATAATTTTTAATTTTGCTCCTATTTCAGAAATGGTTTGTTGCTATTACTTTCAATAATGTTGAAGTTTTATAAAGGAAGTTGAACTGATCAATTGTTTGGTCATCAAGGCCGCTTATATGTAAAAATAAAAAAGCCAATACATCCATCCAATATATCCAAATGCCAAAGCACGTTTAAAGATTTTAAAGAAAATCAATCAATATTTTCAATGGCATTTTTAGCATTAATTAAATTAACAATATACATATAACAGTACTTAATACAATTAAAAAGGAAATGAAAAAAGCAAAGGAAGCATTAATTTATTTTTGGGTCATGTTAATTATGTCAACATCCTTAAGAACACCACACAAAGTAATGTTCTTACTATTTGGAGAAACGACGAGTTCAATCTCTTGATTTCCAGGATAAAACTTTTTAATATTGAAACTTTTCAAACAGCAAGGAGTATCATCCAACATAATCGTAATCTTGGGGAACTGCTGAGGATCTTTACAAATTGTGATATCTAAAGTTTGAATACTGTCTAAATTAAAAACGTTCAAGTTCACTAAACGTTCATAGGGTTCAGCATACACTAAATTCATACAAATTGGATTCAAGCATTCAAGTATATCATTTATCATATGATAATTATTCACTTTCTTACAACACGAATTTAATACACTTTGTATATGGTCTGGTGTTTTACCGTTTAAAGGTATAATAAAAGTACAGCTGGTAAACCCAGTGTATGATAATTGGAAACAGACGTAATTTGATGAGTACGCCGAAAAAGAAATTTTATTCCATTCAATGTAATGATTTGAAATTGAGAATTTAGTCAATTGTCTGTAATCAAAGTGTTTCAGATACATTCTAACTAAACTGCTGGGGCAGTCTTCAATAATTTTAGAATAATTTTCCAATTGAATAAATTTAATTGAGGAAATTCTCATATCTCCATCATCTAGTATTAATTCAGTCAAGTGTTCCAAATCTCGTAAATTGGTGAATTCAATATATGGAGCAAATACTTGAAGTTTTCTTAAATGTGATGGTAAATGTAAAGGATTTAACAAGCCACATTTACAGATGGATAAATCGTACACAGTGTTAGGAATACCAATAATTTTCCTTGTTGAAGTAAGACTATCTAATGAAATATGCTTCAAGTTGACTAATCCAGATAAATCAAAAATCACGTTTCTTTGTGAGTGAGCTAAAGATAATGAAACAAGGTTTTCATGTTTTAAATTTAAAATAAATAAAGGTTCATAACCATTAGAATATTTTGGGGGGTTTAACGCATTCCAATATAAACTAAAGTGAACTGAAAGAGTTTTCAGATTCGGATAACTGTTTATCCAATCTAAACTTTTGCTATCTGAATCTAAAGTAACCGATAATGATTTTAGTAGCCCATTTATAGGCATGAATGTTTCAATCCACTTGCCCTTTGGATAATCCTCGGAAGAGAGGCCAGGCAAGGGTCCCATAAAATCATAGCCTTCAATATCTAAAACTATGTCTAATCCAGGGCGTTCTTGGTGTAGTTTGTGAATAATTTCTATTGTAACACTTTTTATCTTAAGAAAATCAATCTTCTCTCTTGAATACAAAATTAGCTTTTCCAAGGATCTAGGTAATAACTTTGTAAATTTTATAAGTCTAGTAGGATCGCTAATAGTATCATATAATTTCAAAACTTGTGCATTTATCATTCTTTTGAATAACAAGGGATTGAATGGGCTATTCCAATGCACATTCAGATGTGTTATCTTTTCATAAATGATGCTTGGAATTCGTGAATAAACAGCTTGAAAACAATCACCTGTAGTTTGAAATTCAATCGAGCAATTAACAAGTTTCAAAAATACAGAATCCATAAATTCATGGTACTGGCCTGACACGTGTAACCTTATTCGTAGGTTCTTGAGACTAATAAATGATACTAACTTCAATAATGGATCCGTATTGCTGTATAAAAGTAAATTGTAATCAGTTGTATTACCTATTGAAAGTGTATAACAGTTATTTACCTTAAAATCCATTTTGATAAAACTTTTATCAAACACTGAGGCGATAAATGAGTCAAGCTGATAGTTTAATCCGATAGTTTCAACATAATCAATTAATCTAAACTCTCGCTTAAATATAACTTTCCAAATTTCTAAACATACTTCAGTTGGAAAATCAGATAACAACATCTTAAAAGTTTCATCTATTTGCTTTATAGTGAACGGATGATCATGTTCCACCTTTTTCCGAGTCAGTTTACGAACCAGTTGCATGATATATAATCGAAGCAAGTTCTTTTTCTGATGTACTATAAAAATAAGCAAATTGAAACTATAAGGTAGAATTCAAGTGAACATCTTCTGAATGGAATGTTATAGGTACAAAAACCTAAAATGTTAAAAATCTTTTGGATTTTTGGGCCTATTTATTTGTTTATGTCCTGATCGGGGTATTGTTTAGTCGATTAACTTTCTCTATGATTCCCTTGAGGTTGTGGTCGTGCGCCGCTTAAGGCACAAATATTTCAGCGGCTTGTTTACAGCTTTGCGGGAAGATGAGCTTCAATGATCCTGTTTGAGGATATGCTTTTATCGAAGCATTTACCACTAACTTTTCATTAGTGGAGGTGATCTCAGTGGAGTTCAAACCTAAATTGAAAAAATAAGAAGTCAATCCTACTCCAGTTAATTCACTAGCACCACTGACCCCTAATATTAAGAACAGTCTCTTTCTATTTCCCGGAGTTGGATAATTCTTTGTAGGAATATTGATCAGCAATTTTCTTAGATTCATAATAGCAGAAATTCAGGCCATCTGAAAATCTGCTAATGGACTTGTAATAACTGCATTGTTATTATCATGATATTTTAGTAAACCACCTCCAGTTTGATCAAATATGCCTTTAAAAACTAACCACCTTGATAATTCAGTAACAAAAGCCAAAATTAAAGTTGGCATAGAGTTATTACACTCCAAAAAATTGAAGGAATTTTTCAACTTCATTCCTCTAACAGGTTTTTGTTATCATATGAAACACAAGCGATAATTACAGCTCTCAGGTACAGCTCCTGGGTGCATATCCTAGATACTAGCATAAATTATAAAATACAGTAATGACTTGTCTGACAGAAGAATAGGTTGATTGAGATATTATTTGTAATATTTATGAATACTTCACTATCCACAAAACGTATACAATAGAGCCTTCCATAATGAAGCTTGATTGGGTACAATTTCAACCGTTCAAGACTACTTTCTCTTCATTCATGATCGACAATGGGATTACAATTAACTGCCCCAAAAAACTACGTTCCGAGGTAGTTAGGATATTTTGATATGCCTTAATTTTAATTTAAAGTATAATAATAAATTTAAATTAACTGTGTAAAAGAAAGAGAAGAACAATCACAAAACTTTTACACAAGATGCAATAGTTAATCAGAAAGCATTACCTCTTACAAAACCAGCAAAAAAAACAAAAAAAAGCAATAGTTTACCTATAAGAGAATTAAATTATAGGAAGCTTAAGATTTAATGGTCTCCCTAGATAACAAGTAAATAGTTTAAGAAGTTAAACTTTGTGTTGCTTTTCTAATGAAAATTGCTAGTTAATTTTGGAGCACAGAGTATTTTGATATAAACAAAAAGACTTAAACCAGAAACAGTTGACCAGGATAGGTTCTTGTGATTTTCAAGTATCAATGCAGTTCTACTTTATATAATCTCTGACTAAGTTGCATTCAACATCTTCCTTATCATATGCCAAGATATACCACACATCCATCAACTGGTTTCATGAGTGAACGTACGAAAATACCTCAACAAATTACAGTTTAATATTAATTTGAATGTGGGTGAACATTTTAGAACCAAAAGCAAAATAAAACCAATTAACATCAACAGAATCATGAAGCTGTCAAAAGTTTTCATTTTAACCCTAAAACTTGACTATTGAAAGAAATCTACAAAGATACAATTCCTATACAATTTAAAATTTTTAAAGTAATCTAAAAAAATTAAGCACTGTTTTCCTTGAAAGCAGCAATCTTGGCAGCAATATTGGCAGCTCTTTGTTCCTTAGTCAACTTAACTTGTCTGTATTTGTTAGATTCAGCAGCATATTGAGCCTTGGTAAACTTCTTTTCAGTTGGCTTGAAAGATGGATCTTCTCTGATCTTTTCATAAGCTTCTTGGTAGATGTCTTCAATAGAGTCAGCATCAATATCATCGGCAATATAACCTTTGAATAAGGTAGAATATCTTTCTTCATCATCATCAGCTAATTCTTCCATGTATTCAGCAACGTGACCACCGAAGATGTACTTTCTTAAGACTTCAGCATCTAACTCTTCAGATTCGATATCCCAACCTGGAAATCTAGATGGAGAGTGAGGAACGTATAAACCACCATCAGAAGCACCTTTTAAAGCACCGAAAACTCTAGCACCAGTGGTGGTTCTTTGTAAACCAACATCTAAGTAAACTTTGAATGGTCTTGGAGCATCTTCAACAGCTTCAGTTAATTCAAATTCACCTTCAACTTCTTCGACACCAGGGTAAGTTTTGTCTAAACCTAACTTTTGCAAGGCTCTTCTGGCAACTAATAAACCAGTAGCGTAAGCAGCAGTCCAGTTGGTTAAACCGTGAGTAATACCGTATTTTGGTAATTCATGGGAGTAAGCAGAAGTGAAAACAATATCACCTGTGATGGTAGAGGAAACAATTTGACAAATAACATCACTGTTGGTAAATCTGACAACTAATCTGTACTTTGGAGTGTTGTACTTGTTCTTAGCTTGAGTAACCAGTCTCTTTCTGGCGTAATAATCAGTCTTACCTTCAGCTCTTCTTCTGAATGGAGTTTGGTATCTGGAGTGGTAAGCGGAGTTCTTTAAAACCTTGTGGAAAGCCATTTTTAATTGTAAGGATGTATTAGTTTCTTTGGAGAAATGAAGGAGGCAAAGAATGAAGTAAGCAACTAAACTAAGAGAATTGAAAAATTAAATAATTCAAAACGAGATTCAACTGAAAAATTTTGTGCGTGGGTCGTGCGCGCATAAAATATAACAAGATTACCCGGCTTTTTCTTGTGTGGCAATTTTTCAGTGATCTGAAATATAATTATTAATATATATAGTAAACATATAGCTATAAAAGGGACTAAGAAGAAAAAAAATCAAGAGAAGTGAAATCAATGAAAGGAGAGTATAAATCATCTAACATATTTGCTAGTAATACCCAATTCTAAGAATTCCAATTTATCTTCAGGATCAGGACCAAGTCTACCAGCCAAAATGCAATGAACAGTCATTCCTTCAATATAATGTAACCCAGTCAACAATTTAGGAGTGATTAGAAAATATTGAGAAGATTCAGACGAACTACAAGACTTATCAACAATTAACTTATGAATTAATCTTTCATTATTCGAATCCATACCCTGATTTATTTCATCAACAATTCTAAATGGTGTGTTAGTCAAACCTTGTAATGAATTCAAGAAAACCGCAGTTGTAGCTGATTTTTCCCCCCCTGACTGTTGCGCAGCATTCAATTGAGTTAACTCTTCATTATCTCTAAAGGAAACTAAGATTCTTAATTTCCATTCAGCAAAATTTGGAGAATTACAATCCAATTTAACATCTCCAGCACTCGCAACTTTTGATAAGTTCATGCCAAAATCTTTACCAATGACTGAAATAATTTGTTGTAATTTTGGTTTCCAATTACTAACCAAAACATCAATATTATCTGTTAATTCATTAATTGAGTCTTCTTCTTTTGGAATTTCAGTTTCTAATTTAGCAATCTCGGCTTCATTTTTTTCCAATGTTTCCATTGCTCTTTGATTGTTTGAATTTTCAGCTAATTTCATCTTCTTTTTAATTCTATCGATCTCAGAGACAACAGCGTCGATATTATATCTACCTTCGTTTTTCAATGTGCCTTCTAATTCACGTTGTAAATTATTATCTTGTTCATCTAATTCACTTAAATAGTCCCTGTATTGATTAATTAAAACACTAGCTTTTTTTTTAGCATACTTATAATTAGACAAGATTTCCTGTCTTTCTTCCATTAGAAAATTTCTTTTATCATTAATTGATTGACGTAATTGGTTGATGGATTCTAATTTATTGAATTCCTGAATCTGGAAAACTTTGTTCAAATTTTCTTTTTCAATTGTTTCAGAAATAATTAAATATTCCCTTTCGATAAGTCCTAATTTTTGAATTCTATTAATCTGTAGTTTTTCAATCTCCTCAAAAATTTTTATGATTGCTTCTGGTGAGCTTTGCTTTTTCAATTTAATAATATATCTCTTTTCATTTTTAATCCTGGATTGGATGGTTTCTAGAAGAATTGTAGCCCTTTGAATTTTCTTGGAAAGTAACTTTTCCTTATCGATTCTTATTTGAATCTCTTTCAATTTACCAGTGACTTCATCTAATGCATTTCTAGTACTTTCAACCTTTTTTTGAACTTTATCAAACTGATCTTGTAAACCATTTAAACGTTCACGTGCCATTTTAATATCATTTGTGATTTGATTTTTTTGATCTTGCGATAAACCTTGAACAAAATTTTTAGCATTAGTGTCGATTCTTCTAATATTAGTAGTAACTTGTCTTGAACCAAACTTAGACTGATTGAAAGTAAAATTTGTATCTTGAACAAAATATTTAGTGATTCTTAAACTATTAGATTTAACACGTCTTGAAATCTCATCATGTTGAGAATTGTTTAGCGGTTTTAAAGAAACAGGAACTCTGTCCAAATCATTATTTTCCACAACCATTTGAATGACAGCCCTATCACCTTCTAAGAAATCAGACAAATACCCATCAAAACCTAAAGATTCGATTAAACTAACTGGAGCAGCATCATTTCGACTAAAATTCCTACCTAAAGTTCTAATACCAACACCCCTACCAATATCCCTATTCTCATCATATAAAACTCTTGATAAAATATCATAATTAGTTTTATCAGGGACAGTGAATGCTAGCTGATCACCAATTCTAATTGCACTTTCTAGAATTGCAGCATATCTTTGATCAGTTGGATTTAATGAAATAATTGCAGGCTCATAATAAGTCAGCTTTAAACCTTCATGCTTCTTTTTTCTTAAAAGTTTAACTGCTTTGATTAAATCACCAAATCTACGTTGATCTAAAATTTTTAATTTGTCGGTTGAATGTAATCTATCTTGACTATCTTTAATGGTGCGGTTTAATTGAATTTGATAAGATTGTATCGTTGCTAATTCTTCTTTTGCATTTTCAGCAGGTTCACGTAATTGTATTCTTTCTTCAGCCAATTTTGTTTTTTCCTCTCTTAATGCTTCAACATCTTCAGTCTGAACAGACTTATATTTTTCAAGTTTTTCCAAAGCTTCCTTTTCTTCGATTATATATCGTTTGATAGTTTGCTTACGGTCATCCAGTCCAGTTGCTAAGCTAAGTTTATCATCTTGTAATTTTATAATATCTTCATCAATTCTATCTAAATTTCTAAATAATTGTTCAATTCTATATTTAGCTTTGGCTTGAGTTGACAGAGCTTCTTTAATTTCATCATCAGCATCCTTAGTGTTTGAAGTGGCATTCTGTGCAAAATCATTCAATGGCTCAATTGACTTTTCAAATCTTCTAATTTCATTCTCTTTTTGTGTTCTTTCTTCTTTCAATTGAAGTGCTTGAGACTTATATGATTGATATTCAATATAAGGTTTAATACCTTTATGCATTTCCAGTTCTTTTTCCAATCTTTTATATTCTTTCATTAAGTTTACTTGTTCTTGCAGAGCTTTATTTTGAGTTTTCAAGTTTAATAGCTTGTCATTTAGCTCTGTTAAATTCCTTTGCATTACCTCTCTGTTATTGTATAAATTAATAGCCTGATCGTGCTGTCTAAATAATTCACCATCTTGATAAGATCTTTCTATTTCTTTCAATAACTCTTCGGGCTTTAAAGACGCAAATCTCGAAACCCTATCTTGGGGTAAAAATTGACATAAGTTGTCTAACTGAATATTATATTCCTTTAAGGTTCTTTTGATAACAGATTCATTAGCAGGGCGATTATTAAGAAACCAATTTGATTTAATATTTCTAATTAATTCTCGTTTAACAACAAAAGATTGATCCTTGGAGCCTTTAAATTCTAACTCAATAACAGCCTTATGCTCCCCGGTTTTAATAAATTGATCAATATTCATATTAGCCTTACCTAAATAATCCAATTTACCAGCAAGACCAATACAAACAGCACACACAAAAGTAGATTTACCTGACCCATTAGGTCCAATAATCAAGTTCATGGCAGGCCCAAAATGAAATTCAGAAAGTTGATAAGACATGAAATTAACCAATTTGACACGAACTATACTCCCTTTAGTAAATTTAGATAATTCTGGATTGAATGGAGTTTTAAGTCTCTTTGAAATTTTGTGAGTCGACCCATTCGCACTTCGCTTGCCATCATAGACCCGAGATGATAGCCCAGCATTCATTTTGATTACTGTAAAGTAGCACTTCAGGAAAGTTGTTGCTTGTTGCAGTGTATCTGTATTGTAGTTGAAGAAGGCACCATTTTGGTGTTGGCGCAATACGCGTCTAATGTTTGGGAAAAGCGAGATTGCTTGCTCAAAAAAAAGAAGGCAACAAACAAATTCTGCGATTTTTTGTATCTAACTCTTTCAACAATCTGAAACGCAAACATTTCTACAACTCCTCAATAGTACTAGAAATGGTGTCAAAAGGGATCACAGTCACAGAAGATCATGGAAAAGATTTGAAGGAGTCTCAGGTAGAGTCAAGCAATGCTGAGAACAGCTCTTTGGAAGCGACTAAAGGTAATCAGTCGAACGTTGACCTGACCTTATCCAGAACAAACAACATAGTACTTATCCCACAACTGGAGGTGATAGATAAAGAGCTATCCTATAAACAGAGAATGAATAGACCGTTCAAAGTGGTTCAGAATTTGCCCTTGTCAGTGGATCTACCTGATTATAGCTTGTTGGATCATCCTTTGAGCGTGAAAGATAGTGCCACTTTATACAACTCATTAATCGTTTCTAGACATAATTGGATCTATAATGTTTTTCAATCTTATTGGACTAGAAGGGAGCAGTATATAAATGTGCTAAATGATAGAAAAAGAGATAAAATGAGTAAATTATGTGATATGAAATTAATTGCTGGTCCTCATACTTTTGAAATCAAGTTGTTTATCTTGAAAGATGATGAAAAAGAAAAGTTATATCAAGAAGAAATTGACAGAAGACGAGAAGAAAAGCAGAGGCGAAAAGAAGAAAAAATGAAGAGAGAGCAAGAATTGAGGTTAAAATTGGAGAATGAAGTTAGTTATGCCCAAACCCAATCACAAAATTCTGAGTACCAAACTGTTAATTCCCAAAATAAGAAAGATGATAACAAAGATTTAGAAACACATAATGGAATTGCAGAAAAACTTACTCTTAATGATCCTCAAAAGGATAAGAATGATGATTCAGATGTTAAAGTGGTACAAAATACTCCGTCATCGAAAGCAGATTTGAAATCTGTAGATTCCATGACTTCCAAAGTTACTGAAAGTAAATCGAAGCATTTTGAAATACCTCAACAACAACAATCTTCAGCTAGCTCAAACTCTAATTTAAAGAAGAGATCTGAAGTTCTTCCAAATACAACTAAAACGGCAATAAGAGCAGCACCCGTTTCATTACCGCCCTCATCATCCACTTCAGGGTCCAAAGTTGACTCATCGAGCTCATCAACTACAAAGCCAACTGTAGTTGCAATGTCAAAACCACCACAACCTCCACAATCTCCACAGCCACCACTATCATCATCAGGCACTACCAACAACAAAGGAGGTAATTCAGACATCATGTCTAACCCAGAAAATGCAATAATGATTCAAAATTTAAACAGTATGGCGAAAAAGGACGAGCATTTAAGTGAATTGATGAGAATAGTTGCTTCAGGTAAAGCCACTCCTTTACAAATTACTGAATTTCAAAAATATATTCAAAAAGCAAGAGAGATGGGAGATGTCAATGGAATCTATAAAAAACTACAAGAAGAAAATTTACTCAAACAAGAAAATTTAAAGAAGCAAACAGAACTAATGAGGATTGAAAGTGAAAGGGCCAAACTAGAAAAGCAGAGATTAAGAGAAGAAAAGGAAAGGGAAAAAATAAGAGTGAAACAAGAAAAGGCAGCATTAAAACTGAAAATGCAGGAAGAGAGAGAAAAATTGAAACAAATGAAAAGAGAAGAAAGAGAACGGGAAAGGGAGATGAAAAGGTTAGCGAAAGAACGTAAAAGAGAAGAATCAAGAAGAGAAAGAGAGCGTGAAAGAGAAACTAAAAGAGATATGAAAGAACAAGAAAAATTAGAAAAGCAGCAAAGAAGAGAGGATAGAGAAAGATTGAAGTTGGATAGAGAAAGAGAAAAAGAGAAAGAAAAGGAAAGACAAAGAGAGTTTCAGAAAAAACTACTAGAAGAAGGTGATGATAAATTAACTGCTTTTCAGGAAAGATATGCTACTGGTGCAACTTTGGTTTTTGAATTTTATGAGAACTCTTCGGCTAGATATTTTATTCCAAGAAATACAATTTTTGAAATTATTGATGATGAAGCTGAAGAAGAATATGAAAATAATGGTGACTTTCAAGTCAACGAAGCTACTGAATTGAAACAAGTACAGAAAGAAGGAAATCAATTAAGTATATCTTCAACTCCCAAGCCAGTGATCCGTACAGAGAAGGTTAGGAAAAGAAAAAGAAAAAGCCCATATGTTGATTTGCTATGCTCTTTTGTTTTTGTTCACAATCAATCTGAAATCGATGCTTGGGAAAATCGCCAAAAATTAAAGAAAGAAGAAGAAGAAAAGAAAAGAGAGACAGAAGAAGCCCAAAAGAAGCAGCAACAAGAAGATGAGTCAAATGAGAAGGTCACCATAAAACCAGTATCCAGGAAAAGAAGAAAGAAGAAAAATGCATGGAGTACATTAAAAAGACACACAAGAACTGCAACAGTTAAGCAGCAACAGACTGAAGATGAGGAAGAAAATGATGAGTATGCACCTGAACCAGATGAAGAAGATATTAAACCAACTCCATTTTATTCCACAACCACAATCAAATTAACTGAGGTTCCTTTTAAATTTGCTGAACTAATAAAAAACAGTGGAAATCCAGTTTCTGAAGTTCAAGAATATATGAAACAAATATTTAAAGAAGGTGAGAGATTGAACAAATTTAATGTTTGGTATCAATTGGATGGTATTAAGGATGAGTTGTTAGGAGAAACCTTAAGATTTAATTTAAATAGACTGGATTATGTTAATGGTGGTGGTAGACTAAAGGGTAAAGCTATGTTAAAACGAATTGTGGAAAAGTCAGGTTCTGAAGCTGAAGTAAATAAAAAGAGAAGCAGACGTTGATTATGATTTGATCCAGGTAGGACTTTGTATTTTATTATTAGTATTATATATATATATATATGTTACTTCTTTTTTTTAATCGATTTGAGCTTGTAAAGTTGTTAGGCTTTTTAAAGAGTAAAAAACTAAACAGGTCTCGTAAAATCTCACCTTACTATTTACCTTCTCTCCGTATTCAAAAGTAGATAAATGAGCCTTTAGAAGTAAACTACAAAATTCCAGTTGCACATCGAATCATATAATATTTAACCAAATACTTTAGAAATGTAGTAAAACGTAAAATAGTCTAATCTATAGACCACAAAAAAACATAAACGAAAGATATAAAAGTTACTACACAGAACTAAACCGATACAATTATTAATACACTTATTCATCTTGTTATTTAGGTGCAATATATTTGTCATAATATTCATACGGAACCATATCCAAAATTTCATCCAAATGCTTTAATTTTTCTTTTTCTGATTCTGGAGTCCAATCTTGGAACTCTTCCTCGGACCCAATTGGTCTTTCTGCAATGGTTGTCAATCTAAAAGCATGTCTAATTGATTCAGAGTCCCAGTCATTGGTAGCAGTATGGATTACTCTTCTGTTATCCCACATCACAATAGTATTTTCATCCCAGCTTGGTCTGATATGAGCATCAAGACAAGTCTCTATATGATGAATTAAAAATGATAGCAAATTATCGGATTCTTCTTGTTTCAATCCTAAGATTCTTCTGCTGAATGATTCATTTAAAAACAAGCATTTTTTCTTTAAAACTGGATGATATCTAACTAAAGGATGAATTGATTCAACTTGTTCTTTTCTTTGAATTCCACCGTGGCTGATTGAATTTTGAGCCTGCTCCTTTGATGAATGTAAGACTTGCAAACCATCTAACATATCTTTCATTAAAGGAGACAATCTTTCGTAAGCAATAATGGTATCAACAAATTGGGTGTCACCACCGATATCTGTTTGTAACATACCAAATAAAGTGATTCCAGGTGGCTGTAGTTCATATGTAACATCTGAATGCCATCCAATATTGTTCAATTTATTTGCCAATGTCTTTCTCGACTCATCCTTGGATCCCCTTCTGAATGTGATATGAAATTCAGGCTGGTTTAAAGGAGCACCTGAGGTTGGGTGGACATGTAAAGGACCAAAATGCTTACCCCAAGTGGTAATATCATCGAAAGACAAATCTTTAAAGTCCTGTTCTCTAAAAGCAACAACACCACGTTGTTCGATTAGTAAAGCTAAATCATCTTTCTGCTGAAGGGTTAATTTGGATAACTGTAAACCAGAAATCTCAGTACCTAGCTTAGGAGAAATAATTTTTGAAGTGACTTTAGTTTTGGAATCTGTACCAGCAAATAAAGTTGAAAATGAAGGATCTCCGAAATAACCACGATCCACATGCTTAAAGATATTTTTATTAATATGATTAAAAGCCATTTCATGTTTAGGATCCCAAGTAGGAGCCCAGTGTGGATATTTTAATTTATTATAATTATCGCCTGAAATTGTTTTAACACCGTCTCTAATAGTATCTTCTCCTGCTCTGAAATGGATATCTGAGTCTCTGTAACTTGCCTTTATTGCCATGTTGGAATTTGTTTTTTTTTTTAGTCTGAAGAAAAAATCGCATTTTTATGAAGAAATCTTTTTTCAAATTTCAGGGAATTTCAGAATCTTTTATAACTTTGTGCTTCTGCTTAGTTATCAAGCTTCTAAGAAAATTATGGAGTTAGATTGGTAGCAGATGTATATTTGATTAGAAATTATGTCAGCGGAACTTTGCGCGGAGCCATAGTTTTTAGAGGTGGCTCGAGATATTTTCTTTATATAGTGCGAATTCCTATCTTTCTATATTTTTGAACGCCACAAAAATCAGAAGCTAAATAGAAATAGATACTGTTTGGTAGCCACACTTCTACCGAAAGAACAACCACAAAATGAGTTCTTACTGTTGATTGACAATTCTTTCAATGTAAGATGATCTATAATAAACTTTACATCGGACTAAAGGATATTCTACTATAATAATCAGTTGAAACTTTTATTGTTATCGGATATAAATATAAAATAGTGAGATATTAAAGTGAGATATTATATAATATCTTAACAATTATAAGTTGATTGATGGGTTTGAGAAGTGAAAATTCATGGAATCCGTTAAGTCATAGAATTTGAAGTCCTTTAAATTAACTTAATTTCTATTCATTAAAAGCAATGATGTGCCAATACCTGAATTTTTAACATTGTTGAACATTGTTCAATTACTGATATGTATTTTAGTGTGTTACAATTCAAACAATTTTTTAACACAAATAAATGAAACTCTATTTTCTTTTTAATAAAGTAAACTAATAATCAATAACCAATATGAGAATTAAATTATAAATTATGAAAGCAAAAGTTAGAAAACAAAATTTAAATACACTTTTAAACGAATAGTGCAACAATAAATAAGGTGCATAAACAAAGCACTTACAAAAAGGAAACATAAGGATTCTATAAAGCAAAAAAAAAGCATTACCAATAATATACAGCAAAGTCTACGACATAGTATAAGTGACGCCCATTCTTGGAGCATTAATAATAATGCCACATAATATACCAGCCATTAAACCAGCAATAGGTAAGGTAATCAACCAACCAGCATAAATCCAAATAACCAATTTCCAGTTAATTCCTTTCAAATCCATGTTACATAATCCAACTGCAACAGTACAACCAGTTGCAATTTGAGTAGTTGAAACAGGAATATTCAATCTTGTAGCGAAAACAACAGTGACAGCGGTAGCAAGTTCTAAAGAGAAACCTCTAGATGGAGATTGTAAGATTAATTTGTTACCTAAAACAGACATTATCTTATAACCAAAAGTCCATAAACCAATAACCAAAGAAGCTGCTGTGAAACACAAAACCCAGACTGGAACCTCAGCTTTTGATGCCGTTGTATTGGAGTTCCATACTAAATAAATTGTAGATAACGGACCAGCAGCATTACTAATATCGTTAGCACCATGAGCGAAAGACATAGTACAAGCAGTGATGGCTTGCAATAATGAGAATACATGTTCAACTTTAATATCGTATTGCTTAGACCTAGCATGAATAGTTTCAACGCTGGATGATAATCTAGAGCCATCATGAATTTGAGCTTCAATAACATCAACTCTGATACCACGGGAAAAAATTAAATAGATTAATAAAGGATATTTCGTTGGGGTTTTCAATAGTTGAAACCAAATCTTAGTTTCACCTTTGTAGTGTGTAGTAGTATATGAGATGTTTTCAGCAGTGATACCTTTAGAGTCAACAGTAATTATTTTAGGAGCTTGATCAACCTGTTTTTCGATCTCGATTACTTCAGGAGTGTCCTTTTGTTCAATTGAAGATTCAACTCCTTCGCTTTCATTAGTTGAAGATTGTAAAACTTGAGAATTCTGAACAGCTTGAGAACCTTTACCTTTGTAATAATCTGGAACAACAGTCATTCCCTCTGGTAAAGGTGGAATAGTATCAATTGACTTGAAGTAATAAATAAAACCAATTGGCATATGGTACCAAGGAATGGTCCAATCATCATGCATTAATTTTCTCTTGAAGATAGGATGAATACATAATAAGTAAAGCAAAGTAGCAACACCAGCCGTACCAATAATTGCACCAGCTGTAGCACCCTCAGATAAATCATCCAAGTTCAATTCAGGAGAACCATCCCAAACAATTAACATTGTTAAAACAGAAAAAGTGGTGAAGACAACAAACGGAGTGAAAATTAAAACATTTCTTAAAGCATGCTTTCTTTCTAAAATGGTGAATTTTATAGTTAGGAAAACACAAGCAGCAATTGATCCACCTAATAGTGGAGCAATAAACCAAGAAGCAACAATTTGGCCAAAACCATCCCAACCCCAAATAACATGCTCAGCCCCAACAGAGGCAACAGAGGCACCAATTACACCACCGACAATAGAATGCGTAGTGGAAACAGGCATATTAATTTTGGTAGCGATGGATAACCAAACAGAAGAACCAACCAAAGCGCAAGCCATAGTTAACATTAACCCAGCGGGAGAACCTTCAAAAGAAGAAATTTTAACAATACCTTTTCTAATAGTGGTGGAAACTCTGGCACCAACCAAGGTAGCACCTAAGAACTCACAAATAGCAGCTAAAACCATAGCTTGCCAGTATGCTAATGATCTAGAGGCAACTGATGAAGAGAATGAGTTAGCAACATCATTAGCACCAATGTTGAAAGCATCTAAAAATGCAAAAATAACACCAATTGCAAAAATGTAGTCGAATTGATGTAAGTAAGACATGATCTTCTGTAAACTTGGCCGCTATATTTAAAAGTATAGTTAAAAACAGTAGCGCAGAGGTCACAAGGACATCGGGAGATGGTGTTGGCTTTATAGAATTTTAAAGACTTAGTAGTTTGAGTTCATCAAATTTTCTGAAGAGGCCAAAAAAACCAAGAAAGAAAACCAAGAGAAAACGTGGGTCACATAAAAGAAACTGGCAAAGAATTTGTATACTCTGTTATCTAGACTATAAAAATCATTTAACTATGGTGGGCCAGATATCAAAAAATCATTTCTTCTTTTAAATTGCAATTTGCCAAGTAACAAGCTGCTTTTCGCCATGGATGATATCGATAGTTGCTGAAGCTGTATATAGTAGGTGTAAACTCAGAGAAATGAATATCTATCGTGATCATGATGAAAGTATTTTTATAAACTGATAGAATAAGTTTTGGAAAGAAACCAATTGTTAAAATGGTGAAAAGCAGTGAAGATACTTCAACAATTAGATTCAAGGCTCGATATATGAAAAAGATTTCAGCCGCAGGTCTATGGTCAGTATTTTACCGAATTCAGGGTCCTTTCGTGCGGCTCGACATACCCACGTGTTGGCTTTAAGGTTGGTTTATTCTCAGCATATGCTTGACTTTTTTTTATGGTTAATTGGTTCTAGATCAAAAGTCGGAAGCTCTTCTGAAATACTGAAATGCAAAAATTTAATTTTGACCATATGTTTCTATAGAACTAATTTTAAGTTTAACTTTACGAATAAATTGCTGAATGAGTAAGGGCGTATATGCATTGCCTTGAGTTATGAAAATTAGCTGCTCCAGTTTTTTCAAATAAACAGACAGCAATTTTACGAGACACCTTGCTTCCAATATGTCATATCTGAACTGTGAAGTTAGTAAGAGTCTTTGAGAAATTGTTTTCATTATTTAAAACTATATTAGAAATAAAATTGAAAAAGAAGTTGCATCATTGAAAAAATAGGAAAACAAAATAAAATATAGAGAGAAAATAGAACTAAAAGTATCATATCAGAAAACAAAGTAATTTATCTAAGACAGAATTAAATTCATTTAAAGAAAAACATAGACTTTTTATTAAATACTACTAGTAGTATCTTCATGCTCAATATGTTCAGTAGCTTTGACTTTAGTAATTTCATTATTATTCAGTTTTTCAATATCGCCTGGAGTTTCTCCAAACACTTCAGCAACTTCTTCCAAAGTTTTACCAGAAGTTTCAACATATGTGAAATAACAAACCACCAATTCAACTGCTAAGATACAACAGTAGACAATATAATATTTCCATTGAATAGCATCCATAGCAACTGGGTTAACAAAACCATTGTAAATGATCCAGACTTGTTGCACAATGATTTGTATATTCAAACCCTTAGCTCTAATAGTGAATGGCAAAATTTCCGTGACGTATAAGAAAGGTAAACCGTTCAAACCAATATTATATGAAAGGTAATAGAAGAATATCATGGCTAGAACACCTTGACCTAATGACTTATCTTTAAAGTCTCTCTTTTGGTTGATGGCCGATAGGATTGTCCAAATAATATAAAAGAAAAGCATCATTGAAAAAGAAGTTAAAAACAAGGTTCTTCTCTTAAATCTATTTATATTTAAAACAACGATTAAGGAGATACCAAAATTATAAATCATTAAACCACCATTCACAACTAACTTACGGTTTGATGACGTAATTCCGATAGAATCAAGGACAAGACTTAAGTAGTAGGAAACTAAACCATTACCAGATAGTTGCATTGAAGTACCCACACAGAACAATAAGAATAATCTCTTTCGATTTGCTGGAGTTTTCAAAAAGTCCAAGTAAGAGTAATTATCAGCAATCTTTTCAGCTTCAATAGCTGCACAGATTTCAGCCATTTCAAAGTCAACAAGTGCACCACCAACATTTTCATCACCACCGGCATGATACTTCAATAAAACATCTCTGGCTTCTGTAGTTTTCCCTTTTGAAATTAGCCATCTTGGAGACTCAGGAACCCAGTAAATAAATAAAGTTTGGACAAGAGGGAAAAAACCTTGACAAATTGATGGAATTCTCCAGCTCCATTCATTGGAAACATCTTTAGTGCCATATGAAACCCAAGCGGCAATAATGGCACCTAAGTACCAACAAGAGTTAAAGAAAGCAGTTACCACTTGTCTATGAGAAGGATATGTTAGTTCTGACATTAAAGCTGGAGAGGGAACAGTTGCAATACCATTACCAATACCCAAAATGATTCTCGAAACCAAAAACATGGCATAGTTTTGAGAAGCTGACTGTAAAACAACACCAATCAACATAATACAATTACCAAAAATAATACCCTTTTTTCTACCAAATTTATCAGAGATAGTAGCTGCAAAAGCGAAAGCAATAAAAACACCAAATGTAACACCATTAGATAGAGCTCCTAAAATAGCACCGGTTGGATCACCCATATAATGTCCCCAATCAGGCATGGCCTGTAAACCATTCAATAGCGAACCATCGTAACCTGTATTTGTTGATGAAAGGGAAACAATAAACATAAGAAAGTTCAACTTTAGCATAAATGGAACTTTCAAATAAGAATATTTACCATAATCTGGCAACAAAGCTTGCAATTCGACTTCGGTATTCCAACCATTCTTTTCGTGCTCAATTGGATCTTTTAAATCCTGAGAATTATGACTTGACATTAGTTATTAATTAGTAGTTATATAAAAATAAAGTATAGTAAAAACAGAGAGAACTTAATTTTTCATATTTCTCATAAAGAGGATTTATTAACCATTTATAAAATCCAGAAATTGATATAGATTCAAGCTTCTGGTCACTGTAAACAGAAACACGCATGATTATAAAAATACTTCTATTCATATGACTTCTCAAAATAATGGGGATTATGTAGATCAAGAGAATCTGAGTCGCCAAATGTACCCTGAATTTATCATTAGGGTGAATGGTGAATTAGAAGGAATGACAAATAATGATTGATGTATGTCAAATATGTGGGGAATCACAAATGGTAGCGACTTGTGGCTATTGTTTTATAAAATAGATTATAATATGGCGCAGGATCATATCGGAACCCTTTAAATATTATTGGTATAACATACAGTAGATATATCTATCTATAAGGATGATTAAATTGTGAACAGTCTTTCGATGATATTTACATAACACATGGAAGAAATATCAGATTATATATGTTAATTTGATTATATCAGATCAATTCCATTTTATAATATATATATGATTAGTAGTAAGATAATTGATAATCAGAGTAGGTATTCATCTGTTAGTTTGAAAACACAAATGAAATAGTGATTGGGCGGCTTGAGATATCGGTTGAATCCCCTCATAATACGTAATACATGACCGATGCCATTAGTTTTAGTCAAATCGTATATATTAAAATTCTCAATAGTGATTCGTTGAAGTGAATAAGCATGATTATTGGAATAGACATATTTTGAAGAAAATCTCGTAAATTTTTCCATTTTTACGAACTAAATGGAGCCCAAGAATATCGCGTTTCTCCTTACTAGCTTTTAAGAAAGATATGTATCTAGGGAAAATATATGTAATAAGTTTAAGATTTGTATTTAAACAATAAATTAGAATGATACTACTATTGTTTACCCCATGGGGAGAGGGGGAACTAGAAGACAACAATAACATTTAATTACACTATCAAAAAAACAGATGAATTCCGATAACTTTCCATAACTTTTGATGATCAATTTTCAATAAAAACTAATGTCTGACTATAACTCTCAGGAACTGTTCATGTATTCACTAATAACTTACTCTCAATCGTTTTATATTTTACGTGATAAAGAACCAAAATAAGGAGAAAAAGTATCTTGTATTTATTAGTCTTAAATAAAACTATTAATTTTTGTAATAAGATCGGGCATATTTGGCTGATCATCTTAGCTATTACCAAAAACAAATTTCTTATAATTACTTTTGTTTCAGAGTCAACTGAAATCTGCTAACTGAAATTTTCTTAGAAATAAAACTGAGTCATTCCACTAATTCATCCAGCAATTCTTTCATATTTATATATATATTTATAAATAAAAATGAATATATAATAATGAATATATAATAATAAGCCTGTTCCTGGATCGGTTAAATTTCGGTAAATTTTGAGAAGAAATAATAAATTACCAAAAGAAAAGTGGATTTTGAAGATCCAGTGTCTTCCAAGTTTACTATACTTAACCTATTGACTCATCTCTAATAAACTGATCAGTGAAATGAATTCATTGATTGATCTTATTCAACAAATACGTGAAATACTATAATATTTTTGAGAATGACTAATGATCGCATATCAGTTAGATCAATTCCTCGAATTCACAAAATCCATTCACATAACGATGAGCACAGATTGAGACCATTAGAACAAGCTTTGGAATTAGGCATACCATCTGTTGAAGCAGATGTTTGGTATTTCAAAAATGATCATGATGAAACAATATTCACAGGCCACAAATACATTTATTTAACCATTCATAAAACTTTAATAAATGTCTATTTAGATCCAATTTATAAGAAACTTCAAGAATTAAATACAGATCCTCCAAAAATGTATAATAGAAACAATTCTAATACATCAAACACATCAATTGGATTGTTTGGTTCTGATCCAAATCAAACTCTTTACCTTTGGATGGATATCAAAACAGATGCTGAATCTACATACTTACAAATCGATAAAGCATTAGAACCTTTTCGTGAAAAAAATTGGCTTACAACTTATACAAAATCAACGGGTGTTTTCCACTACGGTCCAGTTACAGTTGTTGCATCTGGTAATGCTCCATTGAATTACATTGTAAAATCTGAAATACGGGATATCTTTTATGATGCTCCATTAGGTAATTTGAGCAAAATTACCGATGTATTAAAGCATGAAAGAAATAGCCAAAATAATAAAACAAAGAATCCAGATTACTTTGAAAATGACGATCAAGTTCAAGGTGGGTTTACTCCTGAAATAAGCCCATTCGCTTCCGGTTCGTTGACTAAATTAGTAGGTAGTGTTGGCATGCCTTGGTTACATTGTGAATTGAATAAGAATCAAGTGATAAAACTGAAAAGCTTTGTGGATGATGCTAAATCTAGAGGATTGTTAACTCGAGTATGGGGTGTTCCTGATTCTATATTCTCCAAAACAAAGCATACTATTTGGAAACAATTAATTGATGATATTGGTGTTGATTATTTAAATGCTGATGATCTGGAGTTGGCCACTAAGTATGTCTGAATCTAGTTAAAATGAAACTGTTTTCTTTTAAATTTACCCTGAGAATTATGAATTCAAAAACTTGATTATATTATCATACCTTTTAGTTTATATATATATATTATTTATTAATGAATTAATGTTATCAAAAGAAACAAAAGAATCTACAAGGTCACGTGTATATTTTTACACCACGTTGAGCATCATTACATGGCTGTTAACAAAACTGTACCTCATTAAAACCATTAACGTAAACATAACAGTAACTATCTTGTCAAAAAGATTTCAATTGAAAATAACTGTAGGTAAAGCTGATGCCCCTGAGCTTTGAAAACAGAAACAGAAACAAAATGCAAAAAAAGTAAATAAAGGTTTGGAATAGAAAACTAATAAAGAGAAATGAACAAAGAAAAAGATGTCTAATGATAATAAATATAATAGAAAAATGAAGTAAAAAAAAAAATTAGTAAATTCCTAAATTTTCTTCAACATTAGTTTTCAACCAATTTAATCCAAACCAGATAGCAAAAACTATGATGAGTATTATAAACAAATTATTATACATGATCTCCATAACGGGAGGACCATTGTAAAAGATAGTAACACCTTTATCAATCCATTTATTATTATATTTCTCACCCAGTAATCCAATACCACTAACTTCCAGATTATCTTTCAAATTGGATGGACATAAAACATAATGATAATATTTAATTTTCATAAGTTTATTTGCATTATTAGATTCGTTAGAAGCCGATATAACAGCATGTTCTTTTGTTTGATGGTCTAAAACTAATTTGACATTGGTCTTTTTAGACACATCAATTCTTATCCAAAATTGAGCACCTTCGATTTCAATATTTTTTTTATAAAACCATTCTTTTGTAGGTTTATCCATATTAATACAGTAAATTCTGTTACCAGGACTATATGGGAAATGAATTGTTAAGTGAGACAATTTATCTGGAATTCTTAAACCAAATCTTTTATCTCTTTGAGCATCAGATAAACTAAACATCATTTTTTGATGAATAGTTAATGCTTCTAATGAGTTTGGTAAATTGTTCCAAAAATCGTCAGATTCTGAGGTGTTACTAACATTAGTTAAGACTAATTCTGTAAGATGAGGACTTGAAAGAAATCCAAAACTAGATAAAGAGAAAGTATTGGTTGTTAAAATTTGTAAGTATTTTGGAAGGCAAATACGATTAGAAGAATGATTAATTGATTTAGAAAACACAGTTAACTCTGTTAATTGCATAGGTAATTTAATATTATCTAAAGTCATGTGGCCCTCACCACCTTCAATTATTTGAAGAGAGTATAATTTTGATAATCTTGTAAGGTTACAAAAGTCCATAGTATCAGCCTTAATTCTTAATTGTGTTATATTTGAATTAATCAGATTTGCGCTATTCATATTGGTCACATCTAGATCAACTAGACTGACATTTCTAATATCAGAAAACAACTTGAAACCAACTGGCGAATCAAAGGCAGTTATAAGTTTCATCCGAAGTGGAGCATGAGCTAATTTGAATAACTCAATTGCTTTTACGTTCAGGGGCCAAATAATATTCGAGAAGTCCCCATGAACTCTATCTTTAAGGCGGCTCAAAAAAATACAGAAATTTGAATTGAAAACTTTTGGTGATCTGACATCAAATTCAATTTCCAAAATTTTGGCTCTGGTCAAAAGATATTGAATCATATCATAATCAATACTATTCGAGATAACAAGTAGGCTAAACCTTACTTTCACTTCCAGAAAATCATTATCAGGCAAACAAACTAAACGTTCCTGAGAAGAAATGTCTAAAGAGTTAATTTTGTCAATCCACTTAATTTTCAAGGTTTCAGCATTCTGCAAACCATGTAGTGCAAACAGTGTTTCTGGATTTAATGCAGGTAATAACTTTTCAACCGAATTAGCAACTAGATTAACTTTAGTTCTATCAAAATCATTAGGAAACTTATATTCGTCGTAGTATAAATATTCTTCGTAAACGTCGACTTTCTTAATAACAAAGTCTTCAAGGTAATCAACTGAATGATTGATTTCTTTGATAAATCTAGACAAGTCCAAAGTAAATTCCAGATTCACTTTAGGATTTAATATTTTAATTATAACAAATGCTAATTCAAATGAATCAAAATTTATATTTAGTTCAATAGAATTACCAAACATCCTTAGAATATTTGAAAACATTATCCAATTATCATTTCCAAGGGGCAAATCTTCTAGTGTATAAGCAAAAATAATGTGTTGGACCTCATCAAATAGTGATTTTGTTATACTGATGTATTGTTCCATAATGTTTTTTTTTTGATGCGGGTATGAAGTATCCAATTGATTCTAATAGACAGAAATGGATGGCCTTCAAAATAAAATTGAGTTAAAGTATAGAGGTATCGCACACAGATGTGGATATATCTGTCTACAAGTAAATACTAGCTATAGCCATTTTTGGTGTTTAGATTTTGTTCATATTCTTTAAGTAAACTCTTGAACTTATTTCGATTTGATTCTGCCTAACGGTTTGTCGACACACACACCGCCTCGTGCATGTCAGCTGATGCAGAGATGTCACTTTTGCTCCCACTAGCCAGAAAAATTCAAACGAGAAACCTAACGAAATGTAGTCATTTGTGGAGCAATTATCTCCTTTAATTTACGATAAATAAGTTGTTTTGCACTTAAAAACCAATCATACGATAATCTTTTATTATATCCAATTAATACAAATAGCTCATGAATTGCTTTCAGAATTTGAAATATCGCAAGATGTGTGTATTCAGAGAAATATAGTTCTATACACAAGCAATTTTTCAAATGCTTTCAATTAATACAACAAATACACCTTGGTGGAAAGATGCCATTATTTATCAGATCTGGCCAGCTTCATATAAAGATGGAAATGGTGATGGATGGGGAGATATTCCAGGTATTGTTTCTACTCTAGACCATATTAAATCTTTGGGTTGCACAGTCATCTGGTTATCTCCACATTATAAGTCACCTCAAGAGGATATGGGATATGATATTTCGGATTATGAACAAGTTGACCCAATTTATGGTAGTATGGATGATATGAATCAACTGATTGATGAAGTTCATAAGCGTGATATGAAATTAATTTGTGATTTAGTTATCAATCATACTTCTAAAGAACACAAATGGTTTTTAGAATCCAGATCTTCAAGAGATAACCCAAAAAGAGATTGGTACATTTGGAGAGATCCAAAATATGATGAGAATGGTGCTAAGCACCCACCAAATAATTGGAGATCTTATTTCAGTGGTTCTGCTTGGTCATGGGATGAGAAGACTCAGCAGTACTATTTAAGAATGTTTGCTGACGGCCAACCTGACTTAAACTGGGAAAACCCGGAAACTAGAGATGCTATTTATAAGAGTGCAGTAAAATTCTGGTTGGATAAAGGTGTCGATGGTTTCAGAATCGATACAGCCGGTATGTACTCCAAAGCTTATCCACTTGTTGATGCTAAACCCGAGGGTCCTGGTGATCAATATCCTGATGGATTTGTTAATCCTCAGAATGGTCAGACTCATAATGGTCCTAGAATTCATGAATTCCATAAGGAGATGTATGCTAAAGTTATTAGTAAGTATGATGTAATGACTGTTGGTGAAGTTGGTGGTTGTTCAATAGAAGACCAATTAAAGTATGTTAGTGCTAAGGAAAAGGAAATGAACATGATGTTTTTATTTTATGTTGTTGACTTAGGTTCTGAACCTGGTAATCGGTTTGATTACAAAGGATTTACTCCTTTAGAATTTAAAATGGCAGTTTCTAAACAATCTGATTTCATTAAGGGAACGGATGCCTGGTCCACCGTATTTAATGAAAACCATGATCAACCTAGATCTGTTAGTAGATTTGGTAATAATACTTCTACAGAATTATGGGGTATTTCTGCTAAGATGTTAGCTACTCTGGAGTGCTGCTTGACTGGAACATTATTCTTATTACAAGGCCAAGAAATTGGTATGACTAATTTACCAGCCTCATGGGACGTCTCAGAATATAAAGATATTAATACTATTAATTATTGGAAACAATTCTTGAGAACTAATCCAACTGAAGAGCAGAAGAATAAAGCACTAAAAGGTATCCATTTGTGTGCTAGGGATCATGCTAGATCACCTGTTCAATGGGATGATTCTATAAATGCTGGATTTTCAAAAGTTAAGCCTTGGACTAGAGTCAATGACAATTATAAAAACATTAATGTTAAAAGTCAAGAAAATGATCCTGATTCAGTTTTAAGTTACTGGAAAAAAGCGTTATCCGTTAGAAAAGAGTACAGAGATGTTTTAGTTTATGGCGAGTTTGAGCATGTTGATTTTGAAAACGAGAAACTAATGAGCTTCACCAAGACTAATGGTAACAATAAGGCTTATGTGGTTTTGAACATTGTCAATGAAAGAGTTCCTTTTAAGATAGCTGTTGATGGTGATTTCAAATTAATCTTAACTAATGTTAAAGCAATTAATGAATATGAATTATTGCCATATGAAGCCAGAGTTTACTACTTACTTTGAGACTGAAATTTTTTAATCTTGATTTTATTCTTACTCTCAATCCTTTTTTGTTTTGCTTATTACTTGATTTAGTATTTTAGTATATTGCTTGTGCACGTCTATCTTTCTAGAGCTGAATAAAAGCAACTTATATTCATTGGTGGACAGAAAAACTAGCGGTTATATTTACAAATAATCCATATAATAGATATTAGTCATAGTAATGGATACTAACTAAAACACCTTAGATATTCTGTGTCAAGCAACAGAGTTAGAGTAAATGACCCAAAAACAATATGCGCTGGTATTTAACGGTGTATCACAGTACATTGAGGCAAGTAGAATGAAGAGTAATAAAAATTTCTAATTAATAACCTAGACGTAACTACTACTGATCTGGGTGATTCCAAAGAGTGCTTGCAGGGTTCTCTCTCTCCACCCCCCTTTAACATAATAAATTAATATAAGTATATTGCTAACTCCAAGCTTCTTGCAATTCAAAAATGAAGCAAAATAAAACTAAAAGATCATTTTACCATTAAAGTGGAGTGATATGCAAAGAAATTAACAGTTGTAGCGAGAATTAATGAAAACTTGGAGCAATCCATAATACTCGTCAAAAGTAGGTCTCAAAAGTCTGCGTCATTTTGTTAAATACCTATTCGCTATTGGATCCTGCTACTCTGTATCAATCTCTAGTAGCAGGGATCAAATATTTCAGAAATGAGTTCAGTTGTCGACTAATGGGGAATAATTTGTGTAATACAGTTTTTGGTGCTAATAATGAGGGGTAGATTATTCATAATTCTATCAGTCCATCCAATCTGCATGTCGTCACTACTTTTGGTTTATATCAAGATCTGGTTAAAAAACTTCTAAATTAAGGTGTGACTAGTATACTTCAATTTAATAAAGTCGCTGCTGTTGGTTTATATTCAATCTTGATGTAATTTATATTTTTTATAATTATGAATGCAAGCTTCTATTCATAATTTGTTTCAGCTACAGTGTTTGTTATGAACGCTAAAAAGCCTAATGTTTACCAGAAATATCACATCAATTCGAGTTATAGATTCTAATTATTTTGGAGGGTTAGTGAAGATTTAAATTTCAATTAAGACAATCATATATATATTAAAACTGAAAATATTTATCCATTTTATTCATTAAACAAAAGCGATTGCATTATCAATAATAACTAAATTTACATATAACTTTAAATGACTTATAATAAATAATATGCGAAACTGATAATAAAGTCACACACAGTGGCTTATAATAATTCGGTTTCATCACCAACGAAAAATATGGTGTATATTTCTATTATGATTTAGATCTTCAGATGTGTAAGCTGGACCGTGTCAGTTAAAATTTTAAATAGAGCGATAAACCTAGCGATCAACAAGGCTAGCTACTTTATCCTAATACTCTTCCATTTTCCCGTATAATCTCATAAAAATATTAGCTTTCATACATGTATGTAAGTGTATATCCTTGTCATGCCATCTTCTTTAAAATACTAATTGGGCTTTTATTTTAGATCTTCTTTCCATATACTTAAATAGATGTGCCATGTGTTTGAAGGATATACAAGTTTCTTCGATCGAAGTGCTCGAAACAACCAACTTTTCAGGCTGTTGATTCAATTTCTCCGCGATTAAAAAAGGCCAAGACTTTAGGTCACATAATCAAATAATTAGTGGCTGTGAGGCACAATAAAAATCTGGGGAACTACGTGGGGTATTGATATAAGCACTCTGTACTATAGTGGACCCTTAATATTATATTTTGTTGGACCAATCAACTATGAATGCTTAAAATCTTCTCACCACATTTTGCTCAGCAATCAAATTGATAAAGGTAAACTGATAATAACTCTTGGTATTTTCGAATAAATAAAGTGTGATATAAATATATATTCAGGTCCGGATTATTTTAAAACGAAAATCCTGAATAAAAAAATTTACTTAATTATCACCAAACTTAATTATTTAGACCGCTATATAAAAATGTTAAATTTGGAACATATCGAGGATATAACAGATCCAAACTCAAATATTGTTACTAGTATTGAAAAGAAAGCTTCAGGTTCGACATTAGAACCAGATTATTCACATCAGAAAGGAGTGGAGGAATATTTAGCCAAATTTATGGACATCTCTGAGAATGCTCAGGCCAATGAACAAAAAGAAAAGGCTATGACTTTGAAAGAAGGATTGAAGACGTTCCCAAAAGCTGTTATGTGGTCTTTTATCCTATCAAGTTGTTTAATCATGGAGGGTTATGATACAAATCTATTGAATTCCTTTTATGCATTCCCAGGTTTCAAAAAGAAGTTTGGTACATACTACCCTGAATTGGATGATTATCAGATACCTACTAGATGGCAGACATCTCTATCTATGGCTGTAAATGTTGGTGGTATTTTAGGTCTATTTGCTTCCGGTATTATTGCTGATAAAATAGGCTATAGAAAAACAATTATGGGATCATTGATTCTTGTTATAGGGTTACTTTTTATTGTTTTCTTTGCAGAATCTTTACCAGTTTTATTGGTTGGTGAATTACTATTAGGTGCTCCTTGGGGTGCTTTTCAAACATTAACTGTCTCTTATGCTTCTGAAGTTTGTCCACTTACATTAAGAATCTACTTAACTACTTATGTCAATGCTTGCTGGGTTATTGGCCAATTAATTTCATCTTGTGTTTTAAGAGGTGTCTTAAATAGTACAGCTGATGATGCCTATAGAATTCCTTTTGGTATTCAATGGGTATGGCCAATTCCAATTATGATCGGTGTTTTTTTTGCTCCTGAATCTCCATGGTGGTTAGCTAAGAAAGGTAGAGCTGAAGAGGCTAAACACTCGCTTAAAAGATTACTTACCAGAAACCAGGATTTACCAGATACAAGACCTTTGGCAAGTGCCATGTTTGATAAGATTCAATTGACTATCAAGGAAGAAGAGACCATTACAAACGGTGTTTCATACTTTGATTGCTTTAAAAAAGGAGCTATTAGAAGAACAAGAGTCACCTCCATCACATGGTTAGTTCAAAACATTACCGGGTCCGCTTTCATGGGTTATTCAACTTATTTTTATACTCAAGCTGGGCTAGATCCAGACATGTCTTTTACATTTTCAATTATTCAATATGTATTAGGACTAATTGGTACTATTGGATCTTGGTTTATGTCTCAGAAACTAGGTCGGTTTTCTATTTACTTTGGTGGATTGGTTACGCAAGGGATCATATTAATCATTGTAGGTGCTTTAGGTTGTAGTAATAATAAGAGTGTTTCTTGGGGTATAGGTTCTTTACTTCTTGTGTTCACCTTTATTTACGACTTGGGAGTTGGTCCTATCTGTTACTGTTTAGTGTCTGAATTACCATCAGTGAGATTGAAAACCAAGACAATCATTATTTCTAGAAATGTTTATAACGTGGCTGGTATTGTGATTTCTATCATTACACCATATATGTTAAATCCAACAGCATGGAACTGGGGAGCAAAAACGGCATTTTTCTGGGCTGGATTCTGTGTTGTTTGTAGTACTTGGGCTTGGTTTGACTTGCCTGAAACAAAAGGTAGAACGTACGCTGAATTGGATAAGCTTTTTGCCGATGGCGTTACTGCTAGAAAATTCAAGAGTACTGAAGTTGAAACTTTGAATGCTAATGAACTGATTAAGAAAGTTGGTGAGGATGGTATTGCTGATATGGTTATTCTTAACAGAGGGGGTATACATGAGGATGTCTAAATTCTTTTTGATCTTGCTTTTGCTTTTACTGATTTTGCTTTTTATATTTTGAATCTTGATGATTCCCTTTTATCAAACTTGTGGACTTTAGAGCTTCACAGCATTATTATTATTATTATATATGATTAATGGATTTTTCAAGTGTCTATAGTTTTATCCGTTATTTAAGTAAGTTTCAAAGCCGTATATCCGACGATCGACGAATTAGAACAAGAAATCAAGGCTAACTAACTCCATTTTGGTTTTCGTTAATTACTAACATGTTTACATCATATAATTCATGAACAATAGCTCCACTAATAACAAGGTAACACAGAATATTCTAGATATTTAGTATGTTTTAGAGAATCCTTTGCCAAACTTATTATGTTTACATATATTCAACTTGAACCTTGGTTCTAGAGCTTTGTATTGCCATGTTCACTCAAGTTCCCGAAAATTCCACATCAAGTAGAACTTTCCAGACATGTATGAAAATCTACTTCATCTTAATAGCCTTTAATTTTTAGCCAGATAATTAGTTGATGGATAAAACTATATAAAATCTTATGGATTCTTACTTCTTGATAAACCATATGTGTTGTCTTATTTCGCAATAGCCACAGGTGGTTTAATTATCTACCCATTAAATCCAACTACATTACATACAACTTTATCAGTCATGTCTTCGAGATTACCAGGTTCAAAGGATCCATTATTTAACTTTTTTGATAACATCCATAGAGAAGTTCAGGAAATGAACACTCTATTTACGGACCCATTCTTTCAAACTGGATGGGCTTACAATCCAAGAAGACAACAACAAAAGAAGGTTAAAGATGACAACAACAGAAAAGTTACTGCAAAATCAGATGAACCCCAGAAAGGAATTTTACCTTCTTTTGTTTCATTCTTTGATAACTCACTCAAATCTCCATTCATAACACCTCCAATTGATATCCATGAATCTGAGAAAGGTTATGGTTTGCAAGTTTCTGTTCCCGGTGCTGCTAAAGAAAACATTATCATTGATTTCAACAAGGAAACAAATGAATTAAGTATCAGAGGTGAAATTCCAGGGAGTATTAATGAAAAGAAAGAAGGAAATAAAGTTGTTTATTCTGAAAGATTGGTTGGTAATTTTTCTAGAAATTTGAAATTACCAGATAATATCGACAGCGAGAAGATCAAAGCTAATTTTGAAAATGGTGTTTTGCACTTAGATATTCCAAAGTCCGAGAAACAATTGGAGAAGAATACTCTGCACAGAATTCAAATTGGGGATAGTGTCAGAGCTTCGTCTACTACACAAGACAAGAATTGACTTTTGATTATTGATTAACTTTTCGTTTGATAAATTATTTATTTCATAAAGTTTATGGCTTCATATGAAGACTTGCTTATTTTTTTGATTGTCGAATGATTTTATACTTTATGTTTTAATATTCATACTGCAACCTAAGTAATATTCAATTAAGAAATCAAGTCGAAACTAGATCACGCGTGAGCCAGATTTCGAATTTCAATCACTCTCCAATTTTGTAGACAAACAAATATATTTAATTACACTATTATTATTGTTGGAATGTATATTTTGAACTTTATAATTCTCAGCGATAATCTAAGCCCAAATCGAAAATCTTATTTAAATTATTATGGGTCATTTTATTTCTCTATTGGTTAATACATATATTCAGCTGGGGTACATTGATCCCTCGCCCTATTCTTTTCTTTACTTTTTTTATAAAAAAGTTGATTTTGGTTTTATTTATTTCATTATACATTGAATGTGCAGTCGGTGAAAATCTGATCCTTTGTAAGTCTTTCCTTCAAGGCTTATTTGTCAAACAATATCAGAAAAAATAGATCATTGGTGTCTTAATTCGCAACAAATTATAATTAACTAAATATACAGGTTAAACTTTAAAATAGCATAAAACGGGTGTGCGGCCATTTGAATTCTTACGAGAATTACTAACATATTTTGCATCAAATACCCTAGATTATGTTAATTATCGGATTTGCCCCACAATCTACACAATAAAATGTACTGATAGTTCAATAAAATAGATATCATAGGTTCTCTCAAATTATTCATGATATTATTCTATATTTCAAAAATCGTTCGGTAAATGCATATAAATATATGCCAAGCCCTCAGTTAATGTATTGGCTTCCAGATTTTCTTGATATAGTTTTCATAGCATACATACACAAAGTAATTACATGTTGATATTTCAAAATGTCAAAACTAGAACACGTCGAAGATATTTCTGAACCTAGCACAAACGTATTTTCAACTATTGAAAAAAAAGCTTCTGATACTTCATCCATGAATCACGGCCAAGGTATCGATGACTACTTAGTCAAATTCATGGATATTTCTGAAAATGCTAGAAATAATGATAGAAACGAGAAACATATGACTTTGATGGAAGGTATAAAAACTTTTCCTAAAGCTATTTTATGGTCAATTATCTTATCATCATCTTTAATCATGGAAGGTTATGATACAAATCTATTGAATTCCTTTTATGCATTCCCTGGCTTCAAGAGAAAATTTGGTACTTACTATCCACATATAGATGAATATCAAATTTCTGCAAAATGGCAAATGTCACTATCCATGGCTGTTAATGTTGGTGAGATTCTTGGTCTTTATGCAGCTGGTTTCATTGCCGATAGATATGGATATAGAAAAACTTTAATTGGAGCATTAGGCTCTGTTATTGGATTGATCTTCATTGTTTTCTTTGCAGAATCGTTAGCGGTATTGTTAACTGGTGAGATCTTGTTAGGTCTACCCTGGGGTGTTTTCCAAACATTAACTGTCTCTTATGCTTCTGAAGTTTGTCCACTTACATTAAGAATCTACTTAACTACTTATGTCAATGCTTGCTGGGTTATTGGCCAATTAATTTCATCTTGTGTTTTAAGAGGTGTCTTAAATAGTACAGCTGATGATGCCTATAGAATTCCTTTTGGTATTCAATGGGTATGGCCAATTCCAATTATGATCGGTGTTTTTTTTGCTCCTGAATCTCCATGGTGGTTAGCTAAGAAAGGTAGAGCTGAAGAAGCTAAACACTCGCTTAAAAGATTACTCTCTAAACATCCAAATTTACCAGATACTGGATCACTTGCTAATGCTATGTTTGATAAGATTCAATTGACAATTAAGGAAGAAGAGATTATTACAAACGGTGTTTCATACTTTGATTGCTTTAAAAAAGGAGCTATTAGAAGAACAAGAGTCACCTCCATCACATGGTTAGTTCAAAACATTACCGGGTCCGCTTTCATGGGTTATTCAACTTATTTTTATACTCAAGCTGGGCTAGATCCAGACATGTCTTTTACATTTTCAATTATTCAATATGTATTAGGACTAATTGGTACTATTGGATCTTGGTTTATGTCTCAGAAACTAGGTCGGTTCTCTATTTACTTTGGTGGATTGGTTACGCAAGGGATCATATTAATCATTGTAGGTGCTTTAGGCTGTAGTAATAATAAGAGTGTTTCTTGGGGTATAGGTTCTTTACTTCTTGTGTTCACCTTTATTTACGACTTGGGAGTTGGTCCTATCTGTTACTGTTTAGTGTCTGAATTACCATCAGTGAGATTGAAAACCAAGACAATCATTATTTCTAGAAATGTTTATAACGTGGCTGGTATTATTATTTCCATCATTACTCCACATATGTTAAATCCTACTTCTTGGAATTGGGGAGCTAAGACTGGTTTCTTTTGGGCTGGATTTTGCATTGCTAGCGCTATTTGGTCTTGGTTTGACTTGCCTGAAACAAAAGGCAGAACGTACGCTGAATTAGATAAACTTTTTGAGGATGGCATCTTTGCTAGAAAATTCAAGAGTACTGAAGTTGATACCTTAAATGCCAATGAAATGATTGAGAAAGTTGGTAAGTCTGCAATTAAAAATATTGTCATTCTTAACGATGCTGCTAAGAGTGGTGTTAGAAATGTTTAACACATATTGTAAGACTATGGTCTGTTTCAATATATTCCTTTTTAGCTTTTTGCTCGATTAGTTTTCCCTTTTTTTCTCTGGTTTGTATATACTTTTCTCTTTTTTTGATTTTTGTTAGAAGTGTTTGTACAGCCTTCTATATGTGTTTTCTTTTGTGGAAGGTAACTTCTCTTTGAAGAAGGGTAGCATTGTTTTCTCTATTATATTTTATGATTAGTTGATGTTATGATTATGATATATCTCACATTGAAAATCCTACAATGTAGTATGCGTATAATATATATTAAGTAACTGCTTCATTAAATACTCCTTATAAAACTTTTTGTACTTTTAATTATCAGATACTCAATAAATTGGTGTGATTTGTGAGCGGAATATAATTTACAAGGGATAGAAAATGAGCTTTTGTCATGTGATGATTTTTTCTTAAAATTAAAGTCTTGATTACTTTCCAAATATAAAGGCCCCTAAGCCTAATCAAAAACTAGTATCCTTAGAAGGACCAACTGCTCATTAAATTTTTCATTAATTGAGATGCCATACTTTTAAAATATTATTGTAAAGTAGCTGATGATCCCAGATTAAGCATTCTCACAAGTTTTAATGAAGCTGAAACATTTATAATCGTTGAAGGTAACGTTAATTTGGAATCAGGTTTAATTAGTAAAACATCAACCAATGTTAATAATAGAAATACACTGGTTAATAGATTTCAAAGAATAACCAAATTATCTGAATACAATGAGACGAATAAAAATTATTATTGTGTTATGTCATTTTTAAAAATGGATCCAATATTGGTTCTATTAAGCTAATTACTAATGATATTTTTGTTACTGATTCCAACGGCACGATAACTAGTTTAGATATTGATATTAAGTCAGTCATAGTTATTCTCTTAGAACTGTATGTAAACTTATAATGATTTTAAAGAATTCCTTCTTGGTATGTTAAAAGAATTTGATGAAGATATAGCTAGAGACGACATTGAATTAGTGCACAAATACCTGTATGGTATCTTCATTGGTGCTTTTTTATAGCATTTGATATTTATATTCTTGGAAAATTTTAAATTTTAATGTCATTATGAACAAAAATTTATTAATTAAAATCCACTTATTTTAATATTTCTGAAAATTTTAGAAATAGATCACAGGATATAATTAGAGCATCTATTGTCTACACCTACTCCCTCTATATTAAAGTTTGCGATCTGCTTAACTTGTTTGTTAGATCGATTCTCATTATTAGTTAATAAAATTATGTGCTGTCATAAAATCATATTTTCTTAAAACGTTAGAAAAACATTGACCAAAGATATGAATAAGTTCATGATTCATACATTGAACTGAAACAAATTTCCTCGACCTCAGATTTCAGCAAATCTGCTATCAAAGAACATGAGAGCAATAAGAGAAAAATCCACTTCCAGTAACTTTGTTACGTTTTTCAAATAGAAAATCAAAGGCATTGTCTTTTCTTGAATCTATCAAACATTGAACTAGAATGATCATATTAACAAGAAAATCTAAACCTAGAAGTAAGATTTCTCTCAGAGACCCAAAAAAGCTATTCCTGCGGAGAGTAATCAATTTTCTCCAGTTTCAAGGATATGTGCTCAGATTACTCCACCCGATGTTAGTTGGAGAAATCTGGAGTAAAGTTTAGCTTTACCCTTGAATAAGATAAGAGGATACATGACTGCATATATATCCAATTTTTTAGTGATTTTTTGGTACCATAAAAGACATTTATAGATACAGTTTTTTGGGGTTATATAGTTTAACAATTTATCAGTTAATTGTTAGAATATGGAAAGAACAATTTAAGGTCTATAATATTGGGTTGTTGGTTTGTAAAAGTTTGGAGCCTGGTGAGATGACTACCACAACCCGCAGAAAGAATTCCGACAGGTAGACAAACGGTGATGCAACATAAACGTTACATGATGCATATTGAGCAGATGCAAGTACTACTAAAACACACAAGATCAAGAAAATGCTATATATATATATGGAAATATAGTAAAGATCCATGCTAGTGTCGTCTTTCATCGTATTTTTTTTATATTAATGAAAATGGTAATTTAAAGCTATTTTATAAAGTAAGTTATGGTGTTAGAATTATTCTTTCTGACCCAACAACTATCTAGTATGGTTTTCTTATTTCTAATCAATCTTGTTACTAATAGTAGGAGTAACCACTGGAATAGGGGGATATCAGTAGATAATTAATTAGTCTCCTAGAATGTTCCAATACATTAACCGTCTGATTAGGTTGAGAAAACAGAACCCTTTCTAGTATTCTAGTATATAAACAGGAATTGAGATAGAGAGAAGACAGAACTATCCGAATAAAACTCCGCCTTAGGTACAACTACTTGAATTGTTCAAATTTTAATACTAATTTTAGGTCACATGATCAATACAGTCCCTTAGAACTAATATATTAAAAACCATTCCAGAAATATCTAAGCAAATGTACACTCTTCATCTGTAGTCAGTTGCATGAGTTTTAGAATACTTTAAAAGAGTATATTAAAATTACTCTAGCGAAAAATCAATTTGATTGGTTACTTTCCTTTATATTGCTTTATATGAAAACAAATTGTTATTAGTCTAAATAATAACCATTAAATTATTATTACTCACTTAAAAGGTTAATGTTACCCGATGTATATTAACTACCTGACATTTTCATTTGAAACCATATTGGCTATTTAAATTTACATCTACACAACCCTACTCTAGCAACTATATCAAAGCATTACTATATATAGCGTCATAACAACTCATGAGTCAAAAAAAAACTTAAAATTAATAGAGGCTAAAATATAAGAATATACAAATTTCTAAAAAAAAGTTTGAGCTAATCAATCGGAATCATTGGATCTCATCTGTTCTAGATGCTCAACATTATGTTCTTCCTTGTCTTTATCATACAAATTTTCAATATCACCAGGATTTTCCCCAAAAACTTCTGCAACTTCTTCCAAAGTTTTTCCTGAAGTTTCTAAAAATGTCAAGTAACAAACTGCCAATTCAACTGCCAATATACAGCAGTACACAATATAATATTTCCATTTAATAGCATCCATAGCAATTGGATTGACAAAACCATTATAAACTAACCACAGTTGCTCTATAACAATCAGGATATTTATACCTTTTGCTCTCAATGTGAATGGTAAAATTTCAGTAACATATAAGAAGGGCAAACCATTTAGACCAATATCGTAAGAGAGATAATAAAAAAAGATCATAGCTAGGACACCTTGACCTAACGACTTTTCTTTGAAGTGTCTTTTTTGATTAATTGCTGAAAGAATTGTCCAAATGATATAAAACATTAACATTAGAGAAAAAGATGTTATAAATAATGTTCTTCTTTTGAAAAAATTGACAAAGTAAGCAATTGAAATGGAAATGCCAAAGTTATAAATCATCAAACCACCATTGACCACTAATTTTTTATCTACTGTTTTAATACCAATGGATTCTAAAACCAAATTTAAATAATATGACACCAAACCATTACCTGAAAGTTGCATGGCTGTACCAATGCAGCAGATTAAAAACAATCTCTTTCTGTTACCTGGAGTTCTGAGGAAGTCCAAGTAAGAATATTTATCAGCAATCTTTTCAGCTTCAATAGCAGCACCAATTTCAGCCATTTCAAAGTCAACTAAAGGACCACCTACGGCTTCATTGCCATTAGCATGATATTTCAACAAAACTTCTCTAGCTTCACTAACTCTTCCTTGAGAAACTAGCCATCTTGGAGATTCTGGAACCAACCAGAGTGTAAGTGTTTGGAGTAAAGGCATTGCACCTTGGCATATAGATGGAACTCTCCAGCACCATTGGCCGTGCATATGTCTAGTACCAAATGAAACCCAAGCAGCAATAATAGCTCCTAAGTACCAACATGTATTATAACATGTTGTAACAGCTTGTCTATGCGAAGGATAAGATAATTCAGAGGTCAATGCTGGAGAAGGGATAGTAGCAATTCCATTACCAAATCCTAAAATTATTCTAGAAACCAAAAACATGGCATAGTTCTGAGAGGCAGATTGTAAAATAACACCAACAAGCATGATTATGTTTCCGATAAGAATTCCCATTCTTCTACCAAAATAATCACTGATTTGTGCAGCACAACCAAATGAAAGCAAAACACCAAATGTAACACCGTTAGACAAAGCTCCTAAAACAGCTCCCGTTGGTTTACCCATATAATGAACCCAATTGTCCATTGCTTGTAAGCCGTTCAACAAAGAACCATCATACCCAGTATTTGTAGAGGATAATGACACTATAAACATCAACGCATTTAACCTAACTAAAAATGGAACCCTCAAGTATGAATATTTGCCATAGTCTGGCAATAGAGCCATCAGTTGCTTCTGAGAAGATAGACCACTACCTTCAACATGATTCTTTTCCTTTTCTTTGAACGAATCTGTATTAAGCATTTTATTTAATGAATTTATTTAACGTGAGAATCGCAAAATTGTAAGTAATTTTAAAATGTTATAGATAATTGTGAACTGTTCATAAAGAGATTGAAAATAAAATAGGGATATGAATAAGATTAAATACCCAAATTATGAAGTTTATGACAGAAGGACTAGTAACTTAAATACTCTTACATGCGGGCTTGTAGTATGTATCCATTTAGCAAAGGTTTTTCAACACCTCTTAGTAAAACAGGTTCAGGAAAAACCAAAAAGGTCAGCCCATATGATATTTTATTTCTGAAATAAATTAGTCTTATTAAAGGGATCCTACCAACCAGAATGTAACAAAAAGCTTAAAAATCAGCTGGTGATCATGGGTACGATATGGATTAATTAAGTTTTAACTTGCGAAAAAAAAATAGGGTACTAGATGGAGTTTAAACTTCGCGACAAAGTTTCCCCAGTTTCTGATCCGGAATTAATTTTGTGGGGGGTGCATATCAGCACCGGCCTATTTCTTTTGTACTATCCTACTGAGATGAATGTTACATAGATAGATATTAAGTTCAACTATTCAGCAAATAGTTCAAACATAATAACAAAATAATCCTTCTTAAAATAATCCTTCTTGAACTTATGAAACAAAAAGATCAGGATTAATATAAGGTGTTTTACTTGTAAAAGAAGAGCCAAGAATCGTATATTTAGTAAGAAATTCTGGACTTGGCAATTGAATGATGTAATTAAGCATGTTTGGAGATGGAAATTACTTGGTTACTACAATATATTAAAGTAAATAACTAAAGAATGATTTTGTGACGCCTATAAACTATTTTTGGTAAATTGAGATGTAATCGAATTTTGTGTATAACTCATACTTTAATATTATTGATATGGTTTGATTTACACTGAGCCATTTTCTCTTAATATCCATGAATATGAACACTTATTTTACCATTAATTTAACAGATGATTCCACAATTTGGAAAACTTTAAAAACATTATTCTTCAATTAATACACCTTCCCAAAGACCCTTCGAAAAGCAGAATCTGATTCCACATATAAGAGGTAAATATTTCTTGGATAAAAATACCTAGGCTAATTATTGAATGTTTAGTCTGTTCGAAGTGTGATATAAAATGATGCAATTAAAAGTGGTCGGTGATGTACGAAACGAGTCCCTACTGAGATGACTATAATAGATTTAGTTATAACCGACCTAATCATAATTGTAATACTTCTATTAAAATATGTATATTTTTCTTTGTTTTGCATTTATTTTCACAAATTAAAGTTAACAAAAAACTGGGGAAACAAGTGAAACCTCTGAAAGCCGGAAAACTTTAAGATCGTATTTTGAAGTCACTGTGATCAACGATTTACGAGGTTCGCAATAGCATACCATTTGAGCCGCGAAGACGTGATATATCTTCATATGCATCATCAAAATGGTGATTAGATCACGGTTTCCATATATCTGTTATTTTGGAACAAAACTCTTTACAACGGAAGGAATAACAAATAATATGCACTAACATGAATTTTTAAAGCATTTTTTTCAAATTAATTACAATTTTATAGCTCAAATCCATTTTGAAATGGACATCCTAGTAGCTGGTGGAGAATAAAATTCAAGTAGTGCTAAAAGAAAAAGACAAACATTATTAAAAAAAAATACTGTGAGAAACTATTATTGTTAAGAAAACTATAGATATCAGCCAAAAACATTTTATTTACCTTCGGGGACATAGATTTGTTTCTATTGGATTTTTCTGTTGACACATTACTTGACATACTCAAACCTCTAGTATCTTGTTCAAAATAATCAGCATCGAACTTAGCTGTATGGCCATGCTGCAATCTAAAAATATCACCTAAAGCTTTATTCAGCACTTTTGAAAACCAATTTAAATTATTATGGGAAGTTTCAATTTAAGTAAAATAGCAGATAACTAACTTAACAACAAGAATAAAGCAATAGGAAATGTAGGGTTTCCATGCTTCCATTTTATAGCATCAATGGCTATTTGCTTAACGAAACCATTATGTTGTTTGCATAATTGTTCAAAAACCAGCAAACCATTGTCAACTTCCACTGTGTTATTAAAGTGAAATTCTTATATATGTACACTAGTGGAGTGCTGTTTCTCGGTAATATATGAACATCATGTTTAAGATATCTTGTCTCAACAATTTGTGAACACAAATTGTTTGTTGAGTAACAACTTCTAGAATGACCAAATAATATGAAATAGTAACATTGATAAAATTGAAGTACTTTCAATTGAATTTAAAATTAAAGTTAAAGTTAAAAAAAACTAACCAATATATTACCATCACAATTTCTTTTTAAGACTCTATTTAAGAATGAATCACCATAGCCAGTATTTATTGAATATCATATCACCATAAATATTAAAATATTATGCTTAATCAAAATGGAACCATCCAAATTTTAAAAATGTCCATAATGAAATATTATAACTTTTATATTTTCTTCCGAGCTTAAACAACAATGAGTGTGAGACAGAAATTTTGGCTGGACATGTCGTAAAACGAATATTATAACTTTACGATGATTTTCAAACATTTTTAAATATAAAAAATGCTCCAAAGCAAAATAGCTGTCATTAAATAATATTTATCTTGGATCAAATGTAAATCTAGAAAAACGGAGATTTCGCCTACCTGAAGTCAAAATATTAACATTTTATTGATATACTTTAAGAGAAAAAGTTGGATTGCGGAAACAAGCAAATTCCAAAAATTAGCTAGACCTTAAATGAAAAAATTGTTCGCATTATGGTGAATCTTTTTTCTTCTTCCTAAAGCAAGTAAATTTATGGAAGTTACGTAGATAAGTATTTGATATTGTTTTTGTTCTTACCTTGAAAAATAATTATTTTGAAGAACAATAATCACTTCCTGATAACTGAGGTATTTAACTTAATTCTGGAATGGAATGAAGGTGAGGAGTGATAATGGAATGGTATGATCTTGGAAAGGTGAAATTTTGTTTTGAGAACAAATGAAGTGCTAACGGTCAAGATCGCAAATTAATTTGAAGATAACTATAATTTCATAATATTAGATGTTTAGAATGAAACTATGCATACAAAAGAAAGCATAATTAATAGAAAATTTCAGTTCTTGATTCTTGAATTAATTTAGTGAAATTTGATTGTTAACAAACAAACCGTTAACTAAGTGCGGTGTGATTTTGAATTCGATTAAACAAACTACATCAAACAAGACTTTCAGGAATTAAAAAAATGAAGACATTAAAAAATAAGCCAAATGAATTTTCAAAGTTGTTGAACAATGATACTGTTAGTCATATTAAACAAAATTAAAATTAACTTATTAATACGTAATAAGATTTTGAATGATTAGGGACTTAGTTAAAAAATATAAGAAAAGAATCTAAGGAGCATGATCCAAATAGTTTGTTTTAACTATCCAAGCTAGCGTTCTTCTCTTCATCATCAACCAGGTTTTCATCAACAACAAGCTTGTTATCAGGAATTGTATAGTGCAAAACACCATCAAATATTTCATCAATCTCTTCCAAAGTCAAACCTTTAACTTCAACAAATGTAAACCATATAACAATCGATTGCGCAAAGTTGTAAACACCATTGATCATATAAAATTTCCAGGAAATATGATCTAACGCAATTGGAATGACATATTGATTAAAGAATCCAAAACCAAACGTAACAATTTGTGAAAAGGCCATACCTTTTGTTCGAATTGAATAATTGACAATCTCCACAGGATAAGAGACGCATAATGGCGTATAGCTAAATGAGTAAGTTCCACTAAATAGATAAACCATGAAGATTAATGCATTGGTCCCATTGGTATTATTTCCTCCACCATAAACCTTCTGCAAACCACCCATTATAAATAAACAAACCCCCATAAATACAGTAGACCCAAACAAAATATTAACCCTTCCTAAAGTGTCAGTTAAGTATGAACCAACAATTGCAAAAATTAAATTGGAACATTGAAGAGTCATATTAATAATAATTTGCTTTCTAGTCCTTGTAATGCCTGCATTTTCTAAAAACATTCCAAGATAAGTACCAACGATATTTGAACCAGTTAGCTGAGACGCAACACCCATCCAAAATATAATCCACATCCTGAGTCTATTACCCCGGGTCTTAATTAAATCTAACCAACAAATCTTCTGTTCTCTTTCGTATTGTAAAACTTGTTTAATTTCTTCAAATTCACTGAGAACCAATTCTGTGAGTTTTCCATTACCATGGTATAATCTTAAAACTTCCAAAGCCTTTTCTTCTTCCCCCACAAACACCAGAAATCTAGGAGTTTCAGGAATGAATGATAACAATGCTAATGTTAACATACTTGGTGTTAGTTGCCAAATCGAAATTCCTCTCCAGGACCAAGAACTTGCAACTGTATATGTTCCTAAACTGATACCAGTAGTTATTATAGCAGCAAAGTACCAACTAGCCATATAAATCCCTGCAAATAGACCACGCTGGGACGCCTTAACCAGTTCAGCAACATATGTTGGAGCGGAAACAGCATTTACTGTAACAGCAACACCTATTATAATTCTTCCAATGCAAAACATTGCTCTATTTGACGCACCCGTCTGTAAACCAACACCTAGAAAGGTAAGCAAACATGAAATTAAAATTCCACCTTTTCTACCAATCCAGTTGACTTCAATTAACTGTGAAGCAAAAAAGCCCCCAAAGACAGAGCCAATATTAATAGAAGCACTAAATAGACCTTCATATGATGAGTCTAAATTGAAGTATTTGATATATGAATCAATCATGTTCAAGTTATTCATCATGGATTGGTCAACACCCATAGTACACCCATTGATAATGGAACAAAACAAAGCAATAGCTAAGAGTTTTTTAGAATTAACATATTCTGTTTCTTTAGTAGTGCTGGTTGTTGAATCGATGACATCCTTGCGGCTAGCTGACATTTCAATTGAAAAACCCAGGTAGTGTTTTTATAGAGCTGTTAAACTTGGATCTCAGACCCTTACTACAACACAGACAAATAATAATGATTAAATAGTTATTCATATATCTCGACACTATTATGAAACAGTCATAGAAACAGATAGGGATAAATAATGGTTACTTTGATCGGGTCACTATTCGCTTATCAGTTCTTTTCCGTGTTTTGATTGAAGAATATTTTTATTTTTTTTCACAGGTTCCAACGGATATACCGAAGGAAATTACTTCAGAGCAGAGCCGTTGAGAGCGGCGTTAATTTGATTGGACATTTCACCATAATGTCTTTCCTTGATAAGAGAGATTTTGTCTAAGAACAGGTTTATACATGAACTATAATTTATTATATTAGAACACAGATAAATCTCATTCATATTATATATTCAATGATGAAGTTACCTTTGTTTTTTGCTTTCTTACTTTTTCATAAAGAGAATTAATATTAAATGCCAGTACAACGACCAAATCACCCCCCAAAAAAAGTCATCATAGATTGTGATCCAGGTATTGATGATTCCAGCGCAGTTTTACTAAGTCTTTCACCAAAAAATAATCTAGATGTTAAAGCCATTACTACAGTTTCAGGAAATTTGCCTGCTTCAAAATGTACTATTAATCTGAAGAAGGTTCTCACTATGGTTCAAAAGCATGCTAATGTCGATATTAAGAAGATTCAGATTGGTCAAGGACCAGAAAAACCATTGGTTAGACCATATCCCAAAGATCCATTTTCCCATGGTTCAGATGGTTTAGGTGATTTGGATATGCCAGAACTAGAAGGAAGTGGGTGGGAAAATTTTAATCCAAAAATTCATGTTGCTTCTGATTTAATTTGTGATATCGTTAATTCTAATCCAGGGGAAATTACAATAATTTGTTTAGGTCCATTAACTAATTTAGCTCTAGCCTGTATCAAGGATCCAAGTTTGTCTACAAAAGTTAAAAAGGTTATTATTATTGGTGGCTCATTCGGTTTCAGTCCAGTTGAAGCATTACACGCAACTGGTGATAACCCAGTTAGTGAATGGAATATTTATGTCGATCCTGAAGCTGCAGAAATTGTGTTAAATTCAAAATTTAATTTGACAGCTATTGGCATGGACATATTTTGTCAAGATTCTATTAGAATGACTCAGAGATATCAAGATAACCTAATAGAATCTGAATCCCCAGCTGCTAAATTTGTCATTGGTGTTTTACTTTGGTTACGTAAAAGGGGGTTCGGAGATTATTGTGCTTTAATTGATTCGTTGGCTGTGGCATATGCAATTGATGAGAGTATCATGACTACTGAAATTGTCGATGTTGCAATTGAAACAAAGAGTGACTTATCTTTGGGACAAGTTATTGTGGATCGAAGAAAGAATTTTAAATGGGATCGTTTATCGCAACTAAAAGCTGTTAACATGGTTGATGGTTCTAAGTATTTAGAAGTTTTGGTTTCTAATTTTGTTGACTTTAATCCAGTTTGAATTCTTGCTTTTTTTTATAAACCTTAATTCAAAGTGTATACAACTCCAAAATATATTATATCATTTAAATTTTTGGTTAGTATCACATTATATTGGGTATTTTAAGTTATAATATCCAAAATTACTTCTTATAATATTGATAATACAATTCTTTTATTGTTATTTGAAGCTGGTGTTCCAGTCAAGCTAAAAATCTTACGAATTTACTGCTCTCATAATAAACCAATTGTCAACTCTTATGAAGTTGTTAGAGTTTTACGTTAAACATTTAAAAACATATTCGCTTATAAATCGCAAAGTCAAGATTTAAGGAGAAACTTGGAAAAGCAGAAACCTAGAATTCACCGACTACAAAAGTTACTTCTTTTACCCTAAACAGAGATCTCCAAAGTTCATAGTATTGTTTTAATTAACAAATTGATGGCATTAAATATTTATCACTGGTATGAACCCCTTTCAAAATCAAATAGCCCATCATCACATTAAAAATGAAAAAAGCGAAATTGTATTTTGTGGTGTTCTTTTGATCTGTGTTATTGCTTTTACCCTACTTACTTACTGTTATATATAAATAAGTCTTCTTCTCCTTTTAAACTTTTTTGAATTAATTTAGTGATTCTTTTTAATTTTCATCAAACCACTAGACCACAAGGTTGTTTATTAATATACTCTACAAATGATCATATCTTTCCTCTGTTCCACCTTATTTCTTATGTTTTTTCACACTTCGTATTTTAATTTAGTAATGGAAATAATAGAAGTATTCAGAAAATACATATGCACTGTATATAGCTACGAATGTAGCAGGGATAAATGTATACCACTGTAGATTTAACACTCATACTCAATGTAACCATACCCCAATTACTATTACTAGAACTATTTGTCTCTATTGAGTTCTATATTTCTTAGCAGAAATACAAGCACTCTTTTCTCTTCATTTAGAAAACATTTATGATTCTCAACTACCTTAATATGTCCATTTTCATTATTTTTTAAATATTTTGAATCAACCCTATATTCTTTTAATGACCGAGTTTTTTTTTAAATTCATTTACTGAAATTTCAAGCATTATTGTTAATTTTGCTCTGTTGTAAATATTTACATATGGTAATACAGTAAAAGGTAATACAATATAAGGTTTCCTTGACCGATATTACTTATAATGATCTAGTCAAAAGCTTAATGATTCTGCTTTCAGTAATTCGCAGACTGAAACTTGAATTTCCATCACCCTCTGGTAACAATATCTTACATTAGTCGTTTCTTCGGAAAATTTGTCCAAAATGCCATTTAGATTCAGTACCAAAGAGGATATGAAAAAATTTAGATTTACATAACAAGTTATTGAATAGGAACAAAATCTAATAATTACAGTGGTATCCAGTTGTCTCAACAAGAGTTGAAACACAGTTATAAATATCACTGTAGGTAAGCAGTAACCAAAGTACCTGTTTGGCTAGTTGGAACATTGTATTCGTTGGTAAGACTCATGGTCAAAATTGGACAGCTACTGGAAGTGACAGTCTAATAAGATTGTACGCAACTATCCAAGTAACATGGAACTGAAGCTGGATCTGGGCTGCTATGATACCAATAACAAACACAAGAGCAGACGGAGTATATGAAGAGTTCATATTGGGCACTATTTAGTCCCAAATTGTCCCACTGGAGATGAACAGTCTTGAGATTTTCTCTATATTTATTTCGGTAATACAAAATATAAATACACAAATGAGTATAAGAATTACTGATGGTTTCTTATAAGCTTTAGTTATTCAGGCTAAAATAATATATAATTGCTAACAAATTAACTAAATAGTCGAATCATATATCGACTACGGACAAGTGAAAATAAGCTAAAAAAGTTAATTCATTCGATATGTTTAACAGACTGCTTGTTTTCTTCCCATTCGCTATTCGTGATAGCCATTCTATGTCTTTTGTATAATGGAGGTAAGGGAGAAATATTTTGTCTTAGTATATGCCTTTTAAAACCATTAATAATAATTTTCGTTTGATAAGCTGCATGCTGTGCTGCTGGTACATCAAATACATCGTCTAATTCTTCTAATGTTAGGCCTTTAGTTTCTGGTAATAACCACAACACTAAGAAAAATCCAATTATATTCCAAGCTGCGTACCATCCAAAAGCACCTTGAGGTTTGAATTTTTTTAGTAAAGAAGGCCAAGTTAGGGATAAAATGAAATTAAAAAACCAACATGTAGCAGTAGCAAAAGACATGGTAACATCTCTAACATACAATGCAGCACATTCAGCGGAGTAAGTGAATGGAACGGGCCCTTCAGATGAAGAATAAACTACTGTGAATAAATAAATACCCATTGATATAACACCAATTCTAGCATCTTTATTTGATTTATCAATCCAGAATGCAAAACCAGTGATTAGTAGGAAAACAGACATAACTGGAAAAGCAAATAAAAGTAATGTTCTTCTACCAAATTTATCAATTGTAAAAAATGCTGGTAAAGCAAACAACCAGTTAATCATTCCAAATCCCCATGATGCAATTAAGGAATCTCTAATTGAAAAACCTGACTCTAAGAAAATTGAGGAAGAATAATAAGCAATAACGTTGATACCACAAAATTGCTGCATAAACATAACTACACCTGCACCAATTGCACCATTTCTATTTCTTCTGACTGTCCACATATCCTTAAATTTCTTAAAAAATGGAGCCTCGTATGCCTCTTCCTCCTTTAACAAAACATAAGTATAGAAGCAATCTCTCGAAGCTTGAATATCACTTTTTCTGATTCTCTTGTACGAAGCATATGCATCCTTATGTCTTTCTTTACCCATCAACCATCTTGGAGATTCAGGACAAGAATATATCTGAAACAAAATAACTATTGCTGGTAAACTATTTTAAAAAAATGGTTAGTATGTTTATTTGATTTTGAGGTGCAGATTTTGAGATCTAAAGTTTCTCATAATTTAATACTTACCAAGCTGATGCCACCATCAAACGCCAATTCAATCCTTTATGTATTCCATGAGGTGGAACTTTATAGAATGCTAAAGACATAATATAACCCAACATAATTCCAAAAGCTGTAAACATCTGCCAACACATGACTAAAGCACCTCGAATTATAGCAGGTGAACATTCAGAAGTATAAACAGGAATTGTAGTTGATTTTGGTCCTATACCAAACCCTAGAAAAAACCGACTGATAAATAAATGATACCAATTATTGACAAGGCCAGACCAGATACACGTAAGTGTAGATATAATACAGGTAATGAAAATAGTACCACGACGACTAAATTTGTCGTTCAACCAATCAGTCATCCAACAAGATATAACACCACAGCATAAGTAAGGAGCACAATTAACTAAACCATTTAACCAGGTATCATGATCTGAACCGGAACCAATGCCTAAGTCTTTAGGATAGTATAAGTTAGCACCATTAATCACGGTTTCATCCATACCTTGAACAGCAGCACCCAATGATGCCATCAAAACTAGTTTTCCTAAATCAGATGTAATTTTCCAAGGCTTTTCTATTTCTTCTAATAAGCTATTTTTTTCTTCATTTGATAAAAACTTCATGGAATTAAACCCTCTTGGTCGTCTTGCAACAGCTGCTGCTTTTGCAAACAATTCTTCATCCCCTAATTCATGATGTCTTGCATATGCTCTTCCCATTTTCATTACCTCTTCTTCAGTGTAATTGGTTAAAACATTATCTTTTTCAAAACCCTCATCTCTGGAATTAATGTGACCAAGTTTCATCTCATTTGAGGATGTTTCCATTGTAGAACCGTTCTCTAGCCTTTGAGTATAGGGTTTATTTTCTGGGACTTCAGCTTCAAACATTTTGTTTATTTCTACAGGTATAAAAACTATCTAGTCTATGTGGATCAATTTAATTTCAATATAATGGTGACTTTTGAAGTATTTATACTAATAATATGGAAATGTAAAGTCGAGGTTCAGATGATCTACGGATGAAATCAAAAGAAACATGAATGACATCAATTAACCCACTGATGTGATGGACTTAATTATCTGTAAATATACATATACATATATATGACACCCATGGAGTTAGCTGGATCCCCGCTAATCAATTTTAACAAGTTTAAATGCATGATTATGAAATTGAATATTATATGAGGTCATCCTTACTCCAATAATACCATTTTAGATATATCTTTTTTTAAGTTTCTTTCAAATCTTTGAAATGAAAGATCTTAGGATTACAAAATTATTGATTTTGCTTGATTTAACTTCCACTTGCTGTTAAATTTATCAAATATTTATATAAAGTGTTTAATTATATCAGTGATTGTAATCTCTGTTGACTTATTCGTTATACTTATTTAGTTGCTCTCGCAAGATTGTTTTATATACAGATTTTGAATTACATAATAATTAACAAAAAAACTCTTTACGGAGCACAGATACTCAAGATAAAGAACAAAATGTCAAGTTTGAAGTGCCAAGCACAAACAACATTAATATCCTCTTAGCCACCTTAATTAATTTCCAAAAAGAGTTTTTAGAAATACAACTAATTATACTAATCTCTAAATATTTACTGAAAACCTGTAGCAGAAAACATTTAACCCTCAAAATGAAGAATATAATTGAGCTCTTTAAATATTTGCCAGTGGAATTACTTTTATTATGTAGCAAAGGTGTCATAATAATTAATAGGATATGTTTTTTCGGATATTTATGATCCTCCATATGTTCCTTTACCTCGATTGCTATTACAATTCTATTTCATCGATTCGGTCTAACTTTCGGTTCTTTTGTGCGCGGCTGAATCTTTTCCCCCCTTTTATGGTATAAGCCCATAGTCTTAAGTTGGTTGCTTAAGTTTATGTAAGTAGTTTCAAACTTTTTATATTTCAAATTTAGAATCTCTTGAAGCTTTAAACAAATCAATTGATAAATGAATCGTTAGTGTAATTTGGGGAAAGACTTGGACAAAATCATAAATTATTTTTTGATTGCGTACAGACTTGTAAGATTGCTTTAGTTAAATGAAATGTACGTACCATAGATAAAATATTTGATAACTAAGTAATTATTCAGATACTTTCCAATTTTTTATTTTCAACGCTAAGCTTATTTTATCGGAAGAAGTAATTGCTTCAGGTATTCTCTGTATCACTGGCGTGGTCGACTGCATCTTTCGGTCCAAAATACTGAAAATTTGGATAAAGGAAATTCTATATTTATTCGAAATTTTTAAGTAAAAAAATTAGATATATAAATTAATGAATATTTAGTATTGGACCTTCAACATTTCTTAAAGCTCTACAACAATCTCCCAAGATTTTAACACCTTTTCTAATATCGTTTTCACTGATAGTTGGAGGAGGACAAATTCTTGCTCTCTTACCACCAGCTGCACTACCTACTAATAAGCCATTGCAAGCACAAAGTGCTGATAACCTTCTACCATTGAATTTAGCATCAATTTTATCAAGATCAAACACCAAGGCAGCAAACATACCGTCTCCACTAACACTTTTAATTTCGGGAATCTTTTCATTTTTGATTAATTCTCTCAGTAGTCTCCCTTTATTCATGGATTGCCCACATATATCCTCTTCAATGAAAACATCTAATGCAGCAATGGCTGCCTCTGTAGCATAAGGTAAAGCTGCCATGGTTGAACCAATATCACCAACAACCAAATTATCCATAACTTCTTCAGTTCCAATAACTGCTGATATTGCTGCTACACCTCCGCCTAATGCCTTACCTAAACAAATTAAATCTGGTTTTGCACCATCCGCAACACTTCTCAATGGATGACCAGCTCTACCAAGAGCAGTTTGAACTTCATCAGCTATGAATAACACATTGTATTTTTGACACAACTCGTATGCCTTTTGAATATAATGTTTAGGTGGATCCACAACACCAGCTGAACCTTGAATCGCCTCAACCATAAAACCTGCAATTGTTTTGTGATCTTTCTCTAGTGCTTGCTCTAAACTTTTGATATTTCCATATTCAACAAATATTCCAGATGGAGAGGTAGGACCAACAAGTGGCACATAAGGACCAAACATATCATCCCTATTTGAAGACATGGAATGTGTCGATATTGTGATACCATGGTAACAAGCAGAAGCCGTTAAAATAAAGGCTTGATTATCAGGAATACCTTTTTTGACATATCCCCATTTTCTGGCAATCTTAGTAGCAGTATCAGTTGCATCTGCACCCGATAGCATGCAGACTGTACATGGATAGCCTAATACATCGTTGATCTTATTAGCTAATTTGGCATAACTTGGAGACATAACAGCAGTGTTTACCAGTGGTCCTCTCTGTAAAGCTTTAACAGCAGCTTCCACAATCTTTGGATGTGAATGACCCATGTTAGCAACACTAAAGAAACAGGAAAAGTCAATATACTCATTACCATCTTCATCCCACAAAGTTGCATTGGATTCCTTTATTATTGGAACAGCTAATGGAGTAAAACCAGACTTAACATGTTTCTCATATAATCTAATTGATTCCTTTGCTTTAGGTGAAAAATTAATAGTTGTTTTCATCTTGATATTATTTTATAAAATATTGACTGTTGAAATAGGAGAATTATAGAAGAGAAAAGATGAAAAAGGTAGAAAAGATGAGGATTAAATGGTTTTCATGATTTGGTTGACTGACTAATTGTTATCGGATGAACTCCGGAGAACGGTCATTAGCCGACACAAAGATGCTGTTTGTCGCGTTGGGTGCGGGCACTGCCACAGACTGCAAAAAAGGAGTTTACTAAGATTATATATATCTAGGTTATGGAACCAATTATAATCAATTAGAAATAAATCCAATATGTAAGGTAAATTAATATATCTCAAAAAAAAAAGCGTGAAAAAAGTTGTCTGGATTTTGCATTTCCATTGAAACTCTTGTACGTAAATTGTTTTGAGCTTTAGAATTAACCAAATATTCATCTATAAAACCTTGTTAAAACATTTAATATTTTCGTAAAAGGAGTAAGTTAAGGAAGCAGACAAATATGTTCTCTTGATACCATTAGAAATTGATGCTTTGTTGACTTATTTGTTTATCAGTAGTCACCAATGTCATAGTTAAAGTCAATGACTTGATCAACAAAAGAATCTAACCAATTTTTAATTGTTGCTTCATCATTAGGTAGGCTGAATCCCATATCGACTATTCCAAGCTTCATTGAGGCTTCCATGGTACTCTTTGTCTTTTCTAAAATTTCTTGCTGATTCAACTTGTCACCATCACTTAAATCACTCCGAAATTTAATTAACGAATCAGTAAAACAACAAAACATAGAAATAATTTTGAGCACGCAAAAATAGCCATAATTTCGAGCCAAAATATCACATTTGGAAACTGAATGATGAAGTTCTGACAAAAATTTAATGCTTTGCTTGGGATTCTTAATTAGCTCGAGTAGATGTGCATCTAAAATATTTGGAAATTCATCTATATCTTTAGGGTCTGAACTTAAAGAAAGCTCGATTTCATGAAAGTCTAAATCCCCCACATTAATGGGGTCACATTCAATTGAATTTCCAATTATAAAACTTGATTTAATGGTACTTTGAAAAAATCCATAATGACATGCTGTCGATACTGAAAACATGAAAACTGAGGTGTAAAGCAAGTGTAAAGATACAGTTTTTAGATATACTAAATACTTCGAAATTCTGTCTTCAAAAATGGTATTATCATTTGTTAATGCTTTTATGAGTCCCCATGATACGAAATTACTTTTAGCATATTCAAATTCAAAAAATTTAGCATATTGATTTATGAGCTCAATATTACTCATTGTTAGTCGATCAGTTGGAAAAACAGTATTATTCGTGAAAAGGATCCATAAATATGCGTTTAAAACAGAAACAAATGTGAAAACTCTAATTTTAGTACTTAGTTTTTGAGCAATTGAATCCAGAATTTTAGGATTTGATTCAGATTGAGACAATATGGATTTAAAAGAACCTAACGACGCATTAAAATCTACAAATTTTTTTCTGACGTTAATTAAATCATTCAGAGAAATGGGACCAACAGAGTTTAGTAAAACTGAAGCTTCTCGCTGTAAATTTGTGAAAATAGTGGTTGTATCAATATTAAATGATGAAGGTGCTGCTGAATCGCAAAATATCTCATTGATCATCAATGGAGTACCCAAATACGAAGAATAGTAGGCATCTAATGATTTCAGGTGAGACCAAAGTATAGCACTTTTTTCAGATGGGAATTGGTAAACAGTAGTTGCTGAACAATTCTTGTAGACGAATCCTTTAATTACAGATATATCTCTATGTAACCCAAGTTGAATTGCCAATAAAATACACTCTTTAATTATATATGAAGATTTTGTTTGATCCATACTATCAACTGCCAACTCTGCAAACTCATAACGATTATCCCTTAGCAAAATCATGGATATAAGCGCAGCAATGTTTTCTTTTCTTTGGAAATTTGATAATGCAAGAGTTTCTGTTGCTAGTTCAAAAATTTGACTTTTTGAAAGAGTATCGATATCATTTTGAAAACTGGAGGAATCACCTTTGGTGAATAATAAAACAGATTCAGTAAGCGAGAAAATCAGAGCAAGATCAGCATACTTATAAGTCTTTTCAGGTTCCTGAAAAACAGTTTCACCATACCTATTAAATTTGACAAAAGAATCGAGAGTTTCCAAAACATGAGGCATATCAACAAATCCATTATATAATAAAGAATTTAAATTGTCTTTGAAATAGAGCAAACGCTCCTTTATTGCAACATAATTTGATTGTGTCATAATTTGTTTTAATTTGAAAACCACATTATATAAATCTGGGCTAGAATTAATTAATGTACCAAGGTCAGTTGTTGGACCATTGATCAATTTCCAAGCATTACGTTCTTTATTAAAAAATTTATAAAGACTTCTTGATGATAATGGATTAATGAATGCAGATAATGAGCAAGATATAAAAGACAAGGGACCTTGAACATATGTTCTACTTTGCTTTTTCAATATAGTAAATAATTTTAAAGCATTAATTTTCAAATCCAAAATATGGACAGAGTCTGACTCAGTTGATACAGTTGAAATATTAGAAATCGAAGATACTAATGACAGGTTTCTAGATGTTCTATCTTCTAATGCTGATATTTGAGACTTTAATTCTTTTAATTGTTTCAATAAAATATTATCGCTTGGATCATTATTTTGAGTAATATGAGAACAGGGTTCTTGTTGAAGTTTCCAAACAAGATTCTCGTATGCGTCAGATTTAGCATTAGCTTTCAATTCTGAGTTGGAGTTATGCTTAGAGGAACATTTCATTCTAGAATATGTAACACTATTTACTAAATATTGGCATGATTCAGCCTTATCAGATTTCACACAATTATGACAAGGGTTTTGCTTATCACATTTAATCTTCTTCTTTTTGCAATTAGTGCAAACAAATGATGGTCTGTTTCTTTTCTTAGATCTAAAGTTTGTTCCCATTCTTGTCGATTCTTCTAGTAAGGATTAAGGTGTGAGTGGCTTGTAATTCTTAAGTTGATTTTGAGATGTTTGAATGTTTACAATCCGTTCGAAATATGATAATGAAAAATAACCGCATGTTTTTAATTATTTTTTGTTTTATGTAATCAATTAGTACTGAATTTGTGATTTTATTACTGGTCTCTATATGGTGCAAGGATGATATGGGAAATAGTTTAAGGACTGATAAAGAAACAACCTTATCAATAAACATCTATTAGAGCTATAACTATAATGATACCTACTAAGATATATAGGAATGTTACCATCTTGTGCTATTTGCAAAAAAAGAAAGAAGAAGTGTGATTTGAACCTACCAAACTGTAAGAATTGCGAGTCTATGGGTGCTGTTTGTGAATACTACGATGAAGGTTTGGGTACAAATGTTACAAGAAAATATTTGAAAAGTCTAGACGATCGAGTGAAAGAACTTAAGAATGAAATAAAAAGATATGAGAAGGTAATTGAAAAAAAAACTAGTCTCACTAATGATAAAGCTGAAATTACAGCGACAAGACTAGTACCGAACAATTGTATGAACCATCATCTTCACCCAACACTTAAATCTGGCTATTTTTTAGAAGGTTCTGATTCTCTATGCCATTATTTTGGACCTGGTTCTTCCATTTGTATGTTTTACATGACAAGTTGTTTACTGAACTTGAAAATAGATAATATTCCAATGGCATCAGTTCAAGATTACGACACAATTCCACTTGTAAAGATTAATTTTGATTATGGTATTATCACTAATGATCATTGTAGAGTTTTGATTGCAAATTATCTAACTCACGTGTATCCTGCTTATCCTTTACTATCAGATGTATTTTTTCATTATGATTTACTAGTTAAAAATTATCCACCTTACGAGCAGCTATTTATTTTACAAATCTTATTAGTTTCTGCTGCACATTTAATGCGTAGGAGAATCGATTTTGTTTCCATTAAGTTAATTCTATATCAAAAAGTGGTGGAGCTAATGAAAAATACTTTAAATGATGGGGATGGAGATACTCTACTTGGTCTTATATATATGTCTATTTATGAACAATTTGATCCAGAAGCAGGAAAGACTGTTTGGAAAGACTTAGGATTGGCTTGCTCCTTAGCTGAAAAATTACACTTGACCAATTTAATTAATCAGAATGCACTCCCTGGAATTACATGTGCTCAAATTCCAAAGAAAAGACTACTGTATGTTTTATATGAGCTTGAAACTTCAGTTTCAATGTCCTTCGGTAGACCATCTTCAATACTGATCGAGTATGATCAAATAATTAATAATATTGAGGATGATCAGTTGCGAATAAAGTTTATGAATTTAACCTCTCGTATCAAGCTATTTGTAGCTGCTTACGACAATAGTGTTCTTTGCCCATTAATAAAATGCTCACATTTACTAGGCCACAACTCTCCAAATGAATTATTTATTACTTCGGCTCAGTTGTTATCTCATCAATGTGATGCTTGCAGACAAAATCAATTTCCTGAATTTGTTATTAACTTATTGACTCATTCATTATCAACTATTAAAAGCTATAATTCGATCATACAAAATTTTCAGGCCATTCCATATTGGACAGCCCTATCAGACATATCAACTGCTACTTTATCAGTTATACTTATTTTTCGCTTACATGGAAATTTATTTAAGAATATAGTTGATGCAGATGATGTTATGAACGGGATGATCATGGGTAATAAATTAATTTCCGAACTCAGTTCCAGTTGGTATGGCAGTTTTCCAGTCAGAAACTTTGTAGATTTGACCATGAAAAGTCTTTGATTTTAAATAGAGTTTGTATTTACATCCTTAATTACTTAAAAAGTTAGATTATCAATTAGATATTGATTAAAAACTTCGAACTATTTCACAGAAAGTTAAACTCTCTTAGAATCAAGAAGAGAGTAAGAAACTTATACCTAAAAAGCAAAACTAAAATCACTGAAATCTAATATGCAAGAACCTTACGATTACAAATTATTACCTTCACAGTGAAACCAGTTCAATAATGTGAGATTAAATTTGGTCTTTTGATGACCGTTGGAGTAAGAAACTTAAATTTGAAGGCTTAAAGCCTTGTTAATGCTGTCTTTATCATTAAGTCCATTGCTCCTATATCGGTATCCCGAAGAAGCTATCACATTTCTTTCAGAAAAGAAATCACAGAATAGCTGGAGTACAAACTAACAAGGAAAACCCACATATAAAAATTCTACTTTCAAAACTTGAATCTGCATTAAAGCATCTCTCTAAGAAAATTGAAAACACTGAAATTAAAAATAATATTGCGCAATTTAGCTTCACGGATTACACTAAATACAATGTGACACATCAACCAAACATTCTATTCTTCCAACAAAGAAATCCAACTTATACTAATAATTTTGTCAATAAATATATTGATTTATGGATTATTATTTTAGAAGTATTTAGAAAAATATTAAATTATGGCTTGCCTAACTCCAGCTTATTCTTAAGTGATGTTCAATCCCTTTCGAAACACTTAGAAAACTTGAAATAGTGCTTTTCCAGATCGATTAAGCCTAGTAATATATTTTCTAAGTATAAGAGTTTTAATAACTTAACCAATGCATATATAAAAAAGATTTTCATAGTTTTAGACTTAAACTTGAGCTACTATTATTTCAAATTGATATTGACATTTCTCGGAGAAAATCTTCTAATGGTTCTAGACTGATGATGTTAGCTCAGAAACTATTGTTGATTATGTTCTTAAAAGACTTTTAAATGTGATTTGTGTTTTCAATTCATATCATTCTAATTAATTATAGAAGGAATGGTTCTGATTCCATCAGTTTTGATTCTATAAATTTATCTTATATCTTACTGTTCTTTTCAAATAATATAATAAAATCTTTTTTTTGAGGGTTTTGCAAACTTTTTAGGTTTATCAACTGTTATAGTAATTTGTAGTTTGGGTTTTCCAAAATTTCTGAAATTTTAAACAAACCTGCTAATTTATAAAATTTAAATTATCGGGAGTTTTGTAGCTAATAGGTTTTACTTTCAAATATTATGAAAAAAATCGATATATCACCAAATGCGACTACTTTGATAATTTGGGCGCGTAAGAAGCAATAAGCTTGCTTCGTGGTCTGCTAATTTTGGTTTATCAATCAATTTTATAGAGTCACCATTATAACTCTTCTTTTACTAATTTTGAATTGTATTCAAATTATTGGGCTTCTAAATTTTGAATTCAGATATATAGTATGTCTTGTGAGTGTTGTACGATTCCTGATCCTCCACCATCATCGGCCCCAGTTCCGCAGTCCAAAGCTGAATACAAAAGATTAGAAAATTTAAGAAAAATATTTCCTTCTCCATTTTATGTTCATACCAGCATCGTTTTCAATCCAATATCTTTAAAATTTGAATCCAATATAAGCTTTAAGATTGATCCAGTTATTGGTTTAATTACTGAAATGCTGCATCGTTCTTCTTCAGAAGCTGACATAAATGAGAATGATATTGACTTAAGAGATAAAGTTGTGTTACCAGGATTTGTGGACGCACACACTCACATATTCTTACATTCATATGATGAAAAAGGAAATGCCGAACAAAAAAGGGATGAAAGTTTTGTTGAAAGAGTTATTAGAGCAACAAATCATTGCAAAAATGCTTTAATGGCAGGTTATACTACTTATAGAGATCTTGGTTCTGAAGGTATGCAAGAAGCGGATGCAAATTTCAGAGATGCACTTAATAGAGGACTAACTATTGGCCCTAGATTATATGTCGCCACTAAAGTTTTGGCTAGTGTTACTGGTGTTAAGACTCATACTGAAAATACCATTGGTGGTACAAGATGTCCAGCAACTTCAGAAGAATGTGATGGTGAAGATGAAATCAGAAAAGCGGTTAGAAGAAGACTGGGTATGGGTTGTGATGTAATCAAGTTTTTTGCTGATTATCGGAAGAGAATTATGAGATTTCCTCCAAAGACACCCCATCCTTACTTAACTTCAGTTATGTTTCCTCCAGAAGTTCCAAATCCTGATGTTGTTTTATATACTCAAAATGAAATGAATGTATTAGTAGAGGAAGCAAAAAATGCAGATTGCCCTGTTGCTGCACACTGTGCCACAAACAGAGCTGTTGTGATGGCTGCTAAAGCTGGAGTTTCCACCATCGAACATGCCTTTTGGTGTGATGAGCAAACTTTAAAAGTTGTTAAAGAGAATAAATGTATTATGGTTCCAACATTGGCTATTTCAGAAAGATTATATGGAGACAATTTCAAATACATGTTGAAAAAAACCAAAATGGCATGGAACATGGGTATTGTTCAAGCATGTGGAGGTGATACAGGTACTTTTAATCACGGTGAAAATATTAGAGAAGCTGAATTATTTGTAGAAGCAGGGATTCCAATCGAACATACACTAAGAAGTTTAACTTACAATGGTTGGCTAGCTTGTGGAGATCATAGATCTGGAAGAAAGTTTGGGTACTTAGGAGTTGGATTTGCGGCTGATTTGGTTGCATTAAATAAAGATCCAAGAAAAAAAGTCGAGGCTTTAAGAGATATTGATTTTGTTATGAAGGATGGTAAAGTTTATAAAGAATCTGGGAAATGCACAGTTTAGTTATTATATGAATTTAGTGATCTATATTTTATATTAGTAAACCAAAAATTATATTCTTTGGATGAAATATATCTAAAACTACCTATAAAAGTTAGGGTTTAGATAGGGATATCCAAGTTGATATCGTAATTGTCTAGATTTAATAAATCATCAACATTAAAATGGTCCTGCCAATTTGATTGGTAAGAAATATTTAAATCGCATCCAATTATCTGTTTAGGGTTTTGTAATACTTCTTGGACTTCAAAATTAAGTAAATTATCGCCAGAATTAACACTGTGAATTCCTTGTTTACCATCAAGTGGAAACAACAATTCTTCAATTCTGCTACTGACATCTGGATCTCTGTCTAGTACAATTACTGACGGGCTTTCAGCAATTTCACTCAATCTTTTAGATACAATGCTAGATAATTTTCGCAACTCTGGAATCATAGAACTATAATTGATATCAGGCCATCTATCACCAAATTTATACAATAAGTTGATCGCATCGTTTAATTTACCAATCAATAGTGGAAGTTCGAAGGATTGTAAAATCCAATCACTCTCAAACCACATTATATCTAACAAGCAAGCAGCTGTCTCAGTTAAATATAGGACAGCGGTGTATAGATAAGAAACTTGTCCACTTTCATAATCTTTCATATATTCATCGATATAAGAAATAATTGATTGAGCACATTTAATAAACGACTTATGACATGGTTGTCTGATTCTTGGAGTTCTTCTTGTTAATCTTACATATATTGAGTACTTAGAAATCAATCGAAATCTTAATTGGTTCACTTTACCAAATTCTTCTGCTTTAAAAAACCATTTTTCCACTCTGCCTTCCATTTCTTCAATCCACGTGCTTATATCTTTAGTCCCTAAGTCCTTGTTTTGCCATAGAACATCATAAATTTCAGTTTCACACAATCTGAAATAATGAAAATGTAATGCAGCTGATTTAGTTTGGGGACCATCATAATCTATACCTTCAGGAGTTATGTATTCATCATCCACTGTAGTTGGTAGTTCAACACTAATCATACTTTGAGCAATAGGAAACCTAACCTTTAGATTGGCTGATAAGTGACGTGTCATTGATGAGAAAACTAAATACAACCGTCTTCTCGAATCTTTTTCTAATGGAGTCATAATATCAAATATACCTCCATTAGTTTCTGGGGTAGAATGTATAATATCATTATTTTCTTCATCTATTGTTGTTTGAGGAGCAACTTCTTTATGCAACCCTAAATCTAAGCATAACCTAATCGATGAACGAATGCATTCATATATGTCTGCTGCGTATGGGTTTGCAAATGCGTAATGAGCTATTAGTAGAACTAATTGTAACTTGCACAATTTAGATTGAAATTTGTAGTCATAAATCAACGAAATTAGGGTTGAAAACAAGGCAGAAGATGAAGATAAGGCATGCCTTTCAGATTTATGAGTTAGAGTGGCTGCTGAAATTGCTAAAATAATACTCACTATCGCTCTTTCATATTGTGTTGACTTCTCCTGTTCTTCTTTATTATCTGAAAAGACTCTATTTATGGTGGCTGTTAAAAAAATTTTTGATAAAAGCGGATATTGGGGGAGATGAAAATCTATATAATTTCTTGTTAATATATTTAACACATCCTTTGGTATTGAGTGTAGGTCAACTGGTGGATGTAGTTCAACAAAATGTTTCATGTCACCCCTATTAGTTTTATCTATAGTTCTATCGAATGGTGCAGGTAAAGTACTTGAATTGAAATAAAGAAAAGAAAAATCATTTGATAATTCAGAAGTCTCGAACGCCTTAAGGAATGGAGCAGAAGCATATTTAGTCAATTTATAGGCTTGTTCTTCTTTGCTGTTGATTAATTCATGTTGTCTTAATTTGTCCAACTGGATTTCAAGCTGAGCAACTCTATCTTCTAAATACAAAGGAATACTTCTAGGAAGTGGCTTTTTGATTCCCTTAATCCAAGCCTGACATTCAACACCAAGTAAGTCACAGTTTGAGCATTTGGGAAATAAATAATCACATGGTATTCTCTTTAATTTGCAACGATAGCATTTAGAGGATGACCTAGAATGTCCAGAAGTCAATAATTGCTTGAGAAGTTTTAAATCAACAATTTCATCCATTGGTATTATGTCATCTGACTGTAAGCTATTAATCCTGTTACAGTTTAGCGTAGAAAGTTATTGAAAAGTTATATCATAGTTCAAGAACTACAACAAATTCAATAATCAACTCTATTCTCAAACCTCCTTACACAGGATATCTGCCCATATGCGACTGGTGGAGTTGTTCCGCCGCGGAAGACCACAGTGTTACTGCTACACCGCAAACCTACATGTTTCTCTTCAACCCCAATTGAAGTCCACCATAATTACACAAAACCAGTCAACTTAAAATGAGATTTTCAAACAATTATCTGATTATTTAGTCTTTACTCTTGTTTTGTGCAAGGTAATATCATGGTTAGGGCCAATTCAGGAAATGAGATCACGTCTTCACTGTTCATATCCAATAATTTGAACTATGGCTCTATAAAGACTAGTCAATCTAATACGTCAAATGATCCTCCTTTAGAAACTGAAATGCAAAATTTAAATCAAGTGTCACCGTTGACAAGAAGAATAGTTTTTCTTTGTGCTGTGTCTAATACATTTCTTTCATCTCTGGATTCTACCTTGGTTTCAACTTTACTAACTATAATTGCTTCTGATTTAGAACAACTTCAGAACATATCATGGGTGGCCACATCTTACTTACTTTCTTGTGCTGCTTTTCAACCATTATTTGGTAAGTTATCTAATGTATTTGGCCGTAAGACCATTATTTTATGGTGTACCTTTATGTTTGCAATTGGATGTTTAATATGTGGTTTAAGTAAAAATCTACTTTGGCTTGTGGTAGGCCGGTTTATCACAGGTATTGGTGGTGGTGGATTCAATACCATGTCAAGTATCACTATCTCAGATGTTGTTGACTTGAGACAAAGAGGTCTATATCAAGGTTATGTCAATATATTCTTTCAATTGGGTGCTGCAAGTGGTGGTTTAGTTGCAGGTTTGTTTGAAAGTACACTTGGTTGGAGAGCAGCATTCCTTATTCAAGTTCCTGTCTGTTTCTTAACAGGTTCTTTGGTTTACTTTTTATTCAAACTACCTGTAGGTTCACCTGGCTTAGGCGTGAAGGGATCACATTGGGTTAAACTGAAGTCTTTAGATTTTGCTGGATCTTTTTTACTTGTGGTTTCCTTGTTCAGTTTAATGACTGCTATATCTATGAATGGTAATAAAATAATTTCACTGAATCCACAATTTGTGTCTTGGTTTTTGGTAGGTTCTATTACTCTAGTTATTTTCTACTATTATGAGTTGAAACATGCAAGTCAGCCAATAATTCCTGTGACACTATTACACAACCGAACCATTTTGTCTGCATCGTTAGGTGTTTGGTTTATTAGTATGACCATGTTTTCCACAATGTATTATTTACCGTTTTACTGGCAATCAGTTAAAGGTTTATCTCCACTAGACTCAGGATTAAGATTGATTCCAAGTACAATTTCTGCGTCAGTGTCTTCTATATTTGCAGGCTATATGATGAGACATACTTCTACTTATAGAACTCTATTGATTTTCTCTGCTTGGATTGTTGTACTTGGCAGTATTTTTATTTTCAGCTCGAGTAGAATGGATTCATTTTGGCGAGATTCTTTTGTTGGTGTTCCGATAAGATTTGGTATCGCTAGTGTAATCACTGCTGTTTTAATTGCTATGATATCTTGTGTCTCTTTTAAAGAGCAGGCTTTGGTCACTTCTATTTCATATGCATTCAGATCAACTGGTTCAACATTAGGCGTTTCCTTAGCTTCAGCTGTCATGCAACTTACTTTAACACGTCAAATTAACTGTAGATTTGATGAATTAACAGATGTTCCGAAGGATTTTGTTAGAAGAATTGCTGAAATTAAGAAAACAGCATTAGAAAATCCAGGATTTGCATTCAGTGACAAATGTCCTGGTTTTTTTAAGCAAACCATTATTGATAGTTATAATCACTCTGGACATGCAGTTTTTATTTTTGTTATAATAACTGGTTTAGCATCTCTGTTCTGTCTTTATTTTGTAGAAGATCATAATTTGAACAAAGAAGAGCAGGAAGATTCTACTATTTAGAAAATAAAGAACTTAAGCTTTAACTTCAATTGAATTCATTTCTCTATTTAAATTTAAGTTTGTGTTTATGATGATATAGTTATGTCTTACCATTCTAGTTTTAAAGTCCCCCCAATTTTTAGTTTGAAAGAGCCTGGAAACACATGTCGTAGCTTTCTTACTTTATTCAAGTATACAAACCAACCAACTAGTTGTATTCAATTAGACCCTGAAAATCTCTATTCTTTTCCTGTACTTTCAAATAACTAGCTACACAACATTAGGCACTCAAACAGCTTTTAGAAAGTCATTATTAATATTTTGTAGTATATTTTAAACTATTGGAGTATTAAAATTTTCTTAGAAAAATGGTTTTTTTAATCCCGAGTGAAATTTAATATTCTTTAATTTACTCTATTATTGCCATTTACCCAAACTTTTGGAATTTTTACAAATTATAACTGTGTATACTCCCGTCTTTACACGAATAAAAAAAATGGGTTGCTAAAACTTTAAAATTAGGAATTTACTTATAATCTGGGATGCCAATTATTCTATCCGGCAACTATATATCTGACAATTAGTAAATTTATTTCTAATATTTTTTGTTTTTGAGTTGAGTATATATTAACAGAACAAATAAACCAAGTAATATTGACTCTTGTAAATGAACTTAATTTGGACGTCTTTTTCATTAGTTAAATAATTCTTATTGATCAATCCAATTAGTCAGTTCGCTAAAATTTTACTAAAAGATATTTAATTGATGATTTCAATTACTTGAAAAAATTTTTTTGAATTTAATATATACATCCCCTTCACCTTCCGAAGAAGACCGAGAAATTATTTTTTCTTATATGTTTAGTTGCTGATTGAGGTGAACAAAAAAATGCAAGTTTGACTTAATTTTTGCTTCTGGAATTATGTTTGAAGCTGAATTTGTTCTCAAATAATTTGCGGTAAAACTAATGGTCAATTTAAGAAATAATAGTAATTTAGGCATAAAATAACTAAGTTCAAACAGCTGCATTTAATTCGCTCCTTCGGATATTGGTTTCCCTGCATCTTTGTGTGCATAAAGAAGTCAATTAGTTAACGACTAAAGAGAATGAAAAACAACGATATGACTATTTTTATTTTCAGACGTGGATTTTGCCAGTCTTGTAAGATTATAATAAATGTAGTTATTATTTTATGAAACAAATAATCTTTTGTTTTGGTGGAAGCTCTTTCTCATTAAGCTGTTTAGACTATATAAGTAAATTTGAGCCAAACGAACGTTATTTACCGTCAAATAAGAAAAATTGTTTTCATAGTATCTTAACAGACTTTTTCTTAGCGGATAATATAAGCAGTATATAAATTATAATACCTAGTTGTTCTCTGAATAAGCTCCCCGGTTTCTACAATTCAGGTAATATATTCGGTTTAATGCAGTAATGCTAAATAACTGGATGCATCGGGTTACAACACAAGCAGCACTTACATTGAAAATCTCTGTAGTCTAATTACGTAATCTATCTATCACAAAAAATTCCCAAACAAATGTAAGAAACACTCCTTTCCTTTTGTGTAATACACAGGCTTTCATTTAATAGATTAACTTCCTGCAATATGACGTTGTTATTACTAAAAATCGTAATTTGTTCTTTAATAAAAAATGTTGATTGCTGCTTTTCAGTCGTTCATCATTTCCAAACTTAATTTAAAATAAATCATATAAAATCAGTAACTTTTACTCAACGTAACTAATTCCTTATCAGATTGATCAGTCGATGTTCACATCTTCCCTTTTTTTTTATCATTTAGCAATTAAAGTGAATTGACATACCATGGGTGTTCTTGAAAATATCAGAGGACGTGACAATTCACTAACAGTCAGTGATGCTATAAATCCTGCTTTAGAGAAAAAAACCTCAGATACCGAAGAAAATGAAGGAGATACTAAAACTCTAGAAAAGGAAATTTTAGATGACAATATAAATGTGAATTCAATTGATACAGATTCAATAGATTCAGATGCTCACTTAGGTACTCAAAAGATGGAAGCATTAGCTAAGGTTTGGTCCAGAAAGATGGTTTATGTTACTTATGCTTGGATCTGGATTTGCTTTTTTATGTTAGCTTTCCATTCTTCTGTCGGTAGTAACATTATATACCATGCATATGCAGATTTTGCAGCTGCCCCTCAAATTGCTACAGCTTCAATCTTATCTACAATCATTGGAGGTGTTATGAAATTGGTTATTGCCAGATTAATCACCATCTGGGGTAGAGCTGAAGGTTTGTTCATCTTTCTTATTGTATTTTTGGTTGGAATCATAGTTATTGCTTCTTGTAATGGTCCTGATGGTTATGCAGCTGGGTATACTCTATATTGGGTTGGATATAATGCCATTTATTTAATCTTAGATGTTTTCATTGCGGATACTTCTGGTCTAAAAAACAGAGCTTTCGCTTTCGCCTTTGCGACTACACCATTTATTTGTACTGCTTTCACTGGACCACTAGCTGCTACTTCTTTCGTTAAACATTCCACTTGGAGATGGGCTTATGGTTCATTTGCTATTATTTTTCCCTGTGTTTTTACTCCTTTGATCGTTATATTCAAATTTTACGAGAAAAAGGCTTATAAGTTAGGTATTATTCAAAAGAAATATTCTGGTAGAAAATGGCATCAATCTGTTCTATTTTATATTCATGAATTTGATATGGTCGGTGCTTTCCTTTTAATGGCAGCTTTCATCTTATTTTTGTTACCATTTTCTTTACAAAGCAATGGTAGAACGACTTATGATTCTGGAACTTTCATTGGGATGATTATCGTTGGTCTTCTATTGTTCCCAACTTTTGCTATCTGGGAGAAGTATTTTGCTAAAGAACATTTCATTAGATGGGAATTATTCAAAAAGAGAACTGTTGTGGGAGCCTGTCTTGCTTCTCTATTTGTCAATTTTTCTTTCTATTGTTGGGATCAATACTTCTATTCGTTCGTTATTGTTGTTTATAACTTAAATACTACTAATACCGGTTATATGTTGCAAATTTACAATGTTGGTTCATGTTTCTGGTCTGTTATTATGGGTGTTGTAATTAGAATTTTGAAACATTGGAAATATTTAGTTTTAGGATTTGGTGTTCCACTAATGCTTTTAGGAGCTGGATTAATGATTCATTACAGAGGTGATGATCATAATATTGGTTCTTTAATTATGTGTCAAATTTTCATTGCTTTTGGCGGTGGTACTTTGGTTATTGGTTATGAGATGGCTGTTATGGCGTCTTCAGATCTAGATGGTGTTCCAATGATGTTATCCTTAATCGGTTTATTTTCTTCAGTTGGAATGGCTATTGGAGGTGCAGTTTCTTCTGCCATAAACACTAATGTCTTTCCAGATGCGTTGAAAGATGCCTTACCTGAAGCTAACAAGGCCGATTATTATAAAATTTATTATGGTGGCTACTTAACTCAATTGTCTTATCCAGTTGGTTCTGATATTAGAAATGCAATCATCAAAGCTTGGGGTAAAACTCAAAAAGATTCATCAATTGCTGCTACATGTGTCTTAATTGGCTTGATTCCGTCTGTTATGCTTTGGAAAAACTACTCAACTGAAAAGAAACAGAACGTAGGTACTGTCATTTAAGCTTCTGTTCTCTTCATTTTATAATTTCAGCATTTCATGTATTTGACTCTAGTACTTTTGCTTTACCCTTCTTTTATCCAGTCAGATATGCTTATCGGAAACTTTATTGAATTCAAACTGGATGTAACTAACCAGTTATCAATCCTTTATAGATCTAGAAATGGTTGTTTATAATAGCGTTCCAAACTTTTCAATCTTAGTAGATAGGCATCATTCTGAGTTACGATGAAAACAGTGCTTCACATATTTGAACTTAAACTACTCTATTCTGAAAATTTCTTCCCGCCACGCACAGATAACCAATTGGGGAAATCGTAAGGCAGTGATCCAAAATTTAGGTAAACATTCAAAATAACGTAGTTTTAGTGACACACAAAAACTGTAACTATAGAAGATTAAATAAATTAATGGTGAGCAAAAATTTTAATAAACAAAGCTTTGTTAAAATGCAAGAGAAAGTCATAAAATCATAAAATAAGACGCTAGAAGTCTGGTGAAAGTATAGTGAAGAGCCTGTTATAGAAAAGTGGATGATCCATCTATCTCGAACACAAAATAAAGATAAATTAGCTATCTTATTCTGGATTATTCATGGTATTATTTACTGATTCTTAGAACTAACTGATCTTCTACTGATAGTTCTACTCAAGCTAGTCATAGTGTCAGCAACAGAGGTTGTATGCTTTTTGATTTGGAATGGTGTAACAAGCAAATAAGCATTTTCATGATTCGCCAAACCAGCGTATGCATTATACCAAGCAATAAAAGATGTAATTATACCAATAACACCACCAGCTCGTTTACATCCAATGTTACCAGTGAATGAATTAGCAGTCAACAGAATAAATGTGATATCTAAAAACGCAAATAAAGCCGAAAAAGCATAAGTGGACTTCAAAGTACACATGAACAACATAAAAGTAAAAAGAGTCCAACCTAATAAATAAAAACCAATAGCATTTTCTAACTCGCGTGGATCTTCATAAGAAGAAGCAATTCCAAACCATGGAATGGAAATGGCTCCAAAAGACATCCAAAAGCCTCCATATGAGGATAAAGCTAAAGCACCAAAAGTATTTTCAACTGACATTTCCCACATACCTGCTAACAACTGAATAAATCCACCATAAAACATAGCCAAGCCAGCAACAATGTTATCATGAGATACGCTTCTAGCACCAGAGTTAACAAGAGATAAGACAAATGTAGTTAGAGCAAAAGCAGATAAACCTAATGGCGCAGGATTAGCAGCTTTTAAAGATGGAGCTTTAGTTAAGCCCGGTGTCATTGTACCACCAAAGGCTCTTAAAAATTCGTCTCTGTAATATTTCTTTTCACCCAGATAAACGAATGTACCATCAGATGAAGTATGAATTTTTGTAACAGATTGAATATCTGGCTCAGAATGATAATATGCAACTGGATGAGGATGCTCTTCTTGATATTGAGAATCTATTGATTCTTGATCATTGGAAATTTGTTTTTCTAAATCAATCATTTGATCAGTGTTGGACATGCTGGAATTAGGAGTACTTTTGATGCTTTGGGTATACTGACTTGATGAAAGGTTTGTATCTGAATCCATTTAGCATCATATTTCTAATTTATGCTAGAAGAAGAATAATAAATTAAACAGCAAAATAGCGGTGATATATACTTGGAAAAAAGCACACACCGATATAATTTTAGATTTCAGAATGTTTGCGTGATTTTTATATTTTGAATGCAGTTTTTGCAGTTTTTGAGGTGGCTTCAATCTGAAGAATTTACAATATTGGAAATTAGGTAAAAATGATGCGCTAATTCTAGCAGAATTTGGTTATGTCTTTAATTTAATGTATTCACTTGCCTGGAGAGACAATTGACCCTCAGTTTTCGGTCAGATGTCGTACCTAGCAGGAATGCATGGCTCAATAGTAAGGCTAGACTTTTCAGCCGTTTATCGTTATTTTATTTAAAGAGTTTCACTATAAATATTTAAATCATCCACTTCTACTACTTAAACCTTTTTTGAAGTGTTGAAGTAGAATAAAAGGTGTTTATATAGAGCATGAATGTTCCAAAAGAGGGGCCATCAAAGAGGGGCCATCAAAGAGGGGGACATCTTATATGTGTCACAGTTCCTATTGAAGGGAGTTCCGACTGTTATATTTTTTCGGTATTAACTGTTGTTAAAAACTTCACGGACGCCAGTATCACGTCGAAGATAACGTGTTATAATTGGTGCATTATTTTTTCTTGGGAAGAAATTTCAAAAAAAGCAATTTTACGAGTTGCATCCGCAACTGTAAATCATCGGTTTAAATGGACTAATGAATTGTACGGGGTTCGTCAAGTTAAATCATAAAATTTTCAGTTCATTAACAGCTCTTTGAAAACTTATATAATTCAGAGTTGTACTTTAAATGTAACCTGGTCTAGGTGTATAAAGTATCGTATATATGAGGCTGAAACACAAATGATTAATCCGAAGGACGGCTGTGAACACAGGGTGTAGGGCTGAAGCCATATTGCGTGGCTGTGTTCTCGGGGTTGCGACTTGGGGTGCCAATTCGAATTATTTTGAGAATTTGGCATACATTGTTCGTTGGTCAGAGATTTTTTTAAATATTTCTAACAAAACTTACAATTTAATGCTGCATAGATTACTATGTCACTGAATTGAAATTAACCCCAGATTACCAGGATCAACAAACAAGCCTTTTACAGAATTTAATAACGCGGAAGGAATAGGATCTAATGGATACCTTCACTTTCAATTTTTAATTAAAAATTTGATTCGATCAACGAACTGAATATATATAACGCTGATGCACTTGGATATTATATATTCCTAAATCTATATAAACTTAGGTAAGTGTGAAAGGTTTACAAAAAGTGAGTTCGTTCAATTACGTAAAATTATTTAATCTTTAAGTTAAAATCTCCAAATTGATTTGATGTATCCTATGACATTACCGGTTAAACCATATTTACTGGGTTAGTTATTTTTCAATATTCTCCATTATTAAAATTATATTGAAGTTATATAGTATATTTTACATAAGTTATACCTAGAATTTATATTTATAGACTTTTGATAGAATGTTTGTGTCTTCCTAAATATTTCAATTTATAAATATAAGCTTACTCATCACTATAAATATGACCTTTTAAAGTTAACAATCTTCCACCTTCCATTCTAATATTTCTACCGTCCATGTATGCACCACCTTTAGAACATAAAAATATAACACAGGCAATCATTTCTTGTATTGTCCCTGCTTTTCTTGCTGGAACCAAGTGAACATACTTCATGTTTGATCTTGAATCATCGGTATCCATCGGTGTCATTCTAGAGGAATACAATCCTGGTGAAATAGCATTAACTCTAATGTATTTATCAGCAAATTCAGCAGCCATGATTCTAACCATATGGTCAACTGAAGCCTTTGATAACTGATAGGTGGGGACAAACTGATTATTATGCACAGAAGCAGGAGAGGAAAAGCAAATAACACAACCTCTGCCTTCACCTTTAGCTGCTGCTTCACCTAACTTTTGCACTAGCCCAGCTGTTAAAAAGTACATACCAAATACATTAACATCAAATACATCTGTAAAATCTCTCCAACTAATTGAATTTGTAGCTTCATGCAATTTCTCCAGAGGCTGCCCTGGTTCAAACACAATATTTTGCTGTCTTCTGATACCAGCACAATTAATTAACATATCAACATCTTCGTAGTTCTTATTAATATATTCAACCAACTCTTTGTTAGAATCTTCACTTCCAATATCATAACATAATGTGGTGATTTTAGATTTAGATCCAGTTTCTTCCTTAATTTTTTGACATTGCTCAACCGTCTCATCCAATCTTTCTTGATACAAGTCAACAATTGCAACATTAACATTGTTAGCAACAAACCCTTTAGTGATCATTTGGCCAATACCAGATCCTGCTCCTGTAACAATAGCTTGTCTTCCAGAGATTTGATAAACATTTTCAATTTTTAAGTCGGACATATTGTGCTAAATTATTCTGGATATAGTTTGAAAAGGAAGAAAAAAACAAAGAAACAAAATACACTTTAGCAGTAAAAGGTAAAATTTTGATTACTTAATGATGGGTTTACATTCCCTTTATATCAAGACTATAATAAAATGATATGTGAAAGGGACGTTCATTAACCTGTTGGTAAGTGCGACAACACCAATCAACTTGGCGCGTTTTGAGACAAGCGGAAAAGTATATTGAAGCGGCCTTATCCCGAAGATTTTTAAGAGAAGTTTTATATATTGCAAGAGAAATATTCTCTATCCCATACATTTTAGATCCTAAAAATAGAGGAATTTTATAGTATTTAATTTAATTATTAGTTTAAGGCAAATTTTATTACAAAGTAATCTATACCATATCAATTTATAAATTGAGCTTCAACAATAATCTTTTAAAACAATAATCAACGTTTAGATTTAAAGACGGCCAGTCAACTTCTTATGCTCGGAAACAATTTTTTCACCTAAGTCTTTTAAACCGTGTGCTACAACATCTTGTTTACCAAAAATATCTTCACAGGGATATTTCTCATAAACATCAGACCAAGCAGTTTTGAAACCAGCTTTCTTTGCAGCAGCACAATCCCAAGCATGGGCAGCACCAAACCAAGCATCATTACCCTTGCTTGGAATTTTATTTAACATAAATTCATAAACAGAAGGAGTTGGTTTACCATGACCTAAAGAATCACATGAAACAATATTTTCTTCAGGCATATCAATATTTGAGTTTTTGAAGTAGCCTTTGACTCTCTCTGCGTCACCATCAGTTAAACACCAAATAGTGAAACCATTTGCTCTTAGATATTGCCACATTCCAAGCAGACCATCTCTTGCTTTTAATTTTAACCATTGTTGTGATAAATATTCCAAATCATCTTCAGTTGCAAATCCATCTGGTTCATTGATTCCCGCATGATATAAAGTTCTGAAAAAAATAGATCTCAGGATCTTTTTTGTAGATTGATACTGTCCAATTTGAGATAAATAAGAATAGTCTTTCTCACAAGCTGAACCCCAAGCAGTGAAGAATAGTTCCGTGTTGATGTTATGTTTCTTAAGTTTATCTCCAAGTCTTGATTCAATTGCTTGTAGCATAACATCATACCCTATGCAAGTTCCAATAATGTCGAAAACAATGTCTGGCATTTCACTAAATTCTTTATAACTTTATAAAACCTTTGGATATTTTTTTCTTCCAAACTGTTATGTGGTAGCTCAATGATTAATAGTTTGGTCGATACCAGTTGGCTTAAATAGGCACGCACCACCTGAGATCTAAAATTCAGTTCAGTACTTCTTAGCGAATGAATGCAGGTGTCTATCGCATTCAGTGCGGGAGGTCCTGTTAAGATAAAATGTACTCTCTCATTAAGAAAACACAGATTTTTGCTATGGTAGAAAACATTGCATCGAAATGAATATAGAAAATAAATACAAAAATAAACATAGAAAATAATAACATCTAATGTAAGTACACACAATTATGGAAAAGAGTATATATAATAGGAAAATAGAAAAAAGTTTTATGTCTTTAAGTTAGAATCTTCTTTTTCAAAAACGATCGATTGAATGAGTAATCAAATTAATTCCCTAATAAAATCAGGACAGGTATCACTTTCAAATTCTATAAGTTTAACTCTGAAATCAGAAACAAGCAATGTTGCAAAACTCAAGTCAGAATTGTCCAACGTAAAAGAAGTGCCTCTGATATTAACATCATCTTTATCTGTAACACATAATTGGCCAATACAACCTCCATTCAAAAAATAACCTCCTAATATTATGAACATTGACATTATAAAAAGCAGTCTTTCTGGTTTTCTTAGGAAGAATCAACTGGATTGTTCTCGAGAAATCTGAATCACGAGTTATGCTGTCCAAACCAGAAACCAAGCGATCAATAATAGAAAGGAGATAAAATGTGACAGTTTCAGTCATGAGATTTGTTACCAGATGATGTATATAATCAGTTGAATTGTTGCATGTGTGTTAATTGTATGCCAACCTTAACAAACATGAATTGCAAAGTGATTCTAAATCTGAACTTTAACTGATGCATCATCGATGGATAGAAACGTATCTGGACTTGACATAGGACCTAAAGGGGAAAAAAAACTTAAAGTAGAATGTGTTTAAGTTTGAAGAAAAAGGCTTTCAGTGATTTTCATTTCAAGACATATTGAGGTTAATCCTTAAAACCTTATTTTTGGCGACAATTCGATTTTGATTTTGATTTGATTGTATTGCTTGAACTCTTTTTTTTCTTGTCATTAGGAGTTTCAGAGAAAATTGAAGTTTGTAATGAGATTCTTTTTCTTCTGCAGGTTATAATTCTGCAGATTATAATCGGGAAGCTAGCGGTGACATTTTAAGCCAAATACAAACAATCTTAGGAACAACATGATGGCGAAATAGAATTCCTTTTACTGGTTTACTTTCCGGAGATGAATATGTATGACTTTACGATTATAAATTCTATAATAAACGAAAAATCATAAAAACTTTTGTCAGGACAGAGAACTTATCGAATTGTGGTCTGACCTTTCTAGTTATTAGAATATCTTTTCCTCTTAATATGACGCCTCGGTACTATCTTGCTGAGCCATGCCACTTACCACATCGTGGCTAACCTATTTAATGGAAAATCTACATGAGGAGTTCATGCTTGCTGAGGTTCAAAACTTTAAATTTTAAAATTCATTGCTATTAAATCCGAAAGCAGTTCATAGTGCTGCATTTATAAAGCTCTTTCACTCTGCATAAGTTTTATCTCCAAAATTGGGTTAACCAGGTATATTGCTCTGTTGCAAGAAAATGCTCGATATCGGTCAAGAATGCTTCTTTCAAAGAAAACTCCTTTTGACATCTTGCATGTAATTAAAGCAGGAACCTAAGTATAAATAGGTAAAGCCAGCAAACTTGAAATATCTTGGTGATTTTCAAAAAAAATTAAACCGACATAAAATAGAGAAATTTAAAGCCAATTAGATGTTTAAGATGTGTTCTTTCGGACAATTTAATTTCAACACAGACACTTACTCACCATTAGGGTTCTACTTTGATACTCAACATGGGATTGATACACGTATGAGTTAAGCAGAATTTTAAAGCTAAGATAATTAATTTTTTACTATATAATAGAAAAAAGGCACTGTTTATTTGAAAAAAGTGGTTATAGCTATATCTTCAATTATCTTAATGACTTGGTTAAAATATGTTTTTTTTTTTGATTAATTTGCAAACATATAAAGCGAAAGGCTTGACTTCCAATTGACTTTTATTTGAAGTAAAGCACGAGATTAGTATTATGCTTCCAGATTATTTTAAGCACTTTTGTTGGACTAACAGTATTCTGAAAAGGATAGGATCAGGAAAATGGAACTGGTAAAATATCTGAGTCTGCTCAAAGTGGCTAAGTTAACAATATACGGTAGGAATGACTTTACAATTCTGGTGAGGATTAGTCTTTCTGTTGTATGTATTTTGAATTATCTCCTTTTGTACCATATGATTAAAGCTTATTCGTAGTAAATATTATTTTATTTCCAAGTAATGATCAAACTGTGTTGGAATAGAAATAGAGTTGAGAGACATGACTTTGGAGCTGAGTGTAGTCTTTTAATTTCAAGAATAAGAAAAGAATACACCTAAGTTTTTTGTTTAGCTATAGAAAAACATTAATGACTTGACAAAGATATCGAAAATTAAATTAAAAATACTGAAAACATCAAGCAGGAAAATTATAGATGCTTGAATTCAAGTTCTGGAAATATTTAGCTAATTCTAAAACAATAGGAACATCAAAAAAGAAGGTCTTGAATGAGCGAGATTTACTTGACTTGAAATTGAAAAGCATAAAGATCATTATGTACCTGATTTGTATTTCCTTTGTAATTATCTGGTTAGCTAAATATAGAACTATTCTGCTTGCAATATTTCCAGTATAGTTGTTTGTCTATATTTCTGTCTCAAGCGTAATAAGCTAAACATAATCTTGCACATATCTTTGTCAAATCTTAAGTGCTTTAGGCAAACCACAGGATCACTTATTCCATTCTATTGGAACTTTTATATGGTTTAGTAACATCAAATTGCCTCATACAACAGAAGAACAAGCAAACACACATCAGTTTTGTGAAGCTGCAATTAAAATTAGTGGCTGATCACAAATAAAATATATGCGGAAAAATTCTAATAATAGGTCAAGAAAGAAAAATGTAAATTAATTGGAATCCATTAGAGAAAAGCAAGAATAGTTAATCTTGCTTAATCAAAGTGGCTAAGTTAACAAAATACGGTAGGACTAACTAGTCTAAAGTTTGGTGAGATATCAAGTTGTATGCTTATTTTTGTTTTAGAATATTTTGCAGTGAAAAACAATTGGATTAGATAAATACTAACCAACCCTTTTGCCTTTCAAAAGGGTAAGTTAGAAATTATCTAATACAACAAAAAAAAGCTACGTACTGTAGCAGAATAATATCCAATAACTGAATATCTATAATATAGTTTTCTTTTGTTGATGATCCTGATTGTGTTCAATTAATACAACTTGATACCTTACCAGCAGAAAAAAGAATCAACCACTAAAGAAATGTTTCTATAGATATAACAACCAGCCGCAGATTTTGCATCCGCCTTGCAGCAAAATCAATACACCAATCAGGGAAAATGGCGACGCGTCGTTCTCTAAATCATATTTTATGGAGACAACAACCCTGGTTTCGGAACTACGGCCAGCGGTTGAAAAGAATATCTCGACTCTTGCACCTGGACACCATCATGTCGACAAACACCTGTCCCATTGTCGAGTGATATATATTTTTATGGAGAATCAAAATCAGTCTATGAATCAGAACAAGCTTAACTACAATTAAACAGGCAAAGTCTCAATGGAACTTGGTTTCAGCCTTAAGTTTTTTTCTTGTTACGTAGATCTTGTTACATAGATATGTCTCACTAATAATATTTTAGCTGAACTCTTTTTTCTTGATTCACAGATATCTAACAGCTGAACACATCCTTTTTACTCAGGAACAAGCTACTCGAAAGTATTCTATTGCATTAAAACACGGTAGACGGAAAGCATGGCACTTAATCCATTTGAAACTTCTGATTCCAGTCAATCAATTACTGAACTGATAAGTGATTTGGATATTTTGATTGAACGACTACACTTTTTAATAACTAAATCATCGATTAGTTCTGATGCAACATCATCAGTTATGTCTTATGATAGCGAGAAAATAACATCTCAACTGCAGGTCACGCAAGATTCACTTTTGGATTTATTAAACCAGCTAATAACTACAAATGAAACGTTTACAGGTAATGACTTGGTTTTATTAAAAGGTGATATAAAGAATGCCCTTTTTTTGCTAACTAAACTACCTGAAAAGGAGTTATTAGCTCAAAAGTTAAATGACTTATCATATAAAACAAGTCATATGGACATAACACATCACGATGGCATAAATCACGGTAGCTCTCTAATGAATCCATTTGAAATTGAAACTAATGAGAATTATCTAATGTCAATTATTGAAGGTAGTGTTATTAAAAAACATACTTCGACTTCATCTGATAACCTCCAACAAGATAAAGAAATAGATGGCAGTAGACAGGTGTTACTGACCGGTTCTACAGACATAGAATTAGGGAACCACTTAGTTCGAAAAGTTTCCACTTTTAGAGAGTTGTTACTTCTAAACAAAAAGAGAGTCATTGGTATTGTTCTTCTAGGTCTTATTATAATTGGTCTTGTTCTTGGTTTGTCGTTGGGTTTGCAATAAAAGAAATGAAACTTAGCGGTTTGACTCATTTAAGAAACATTACCATAATGTTATATCATTTTTCTTTATTCTTATGACTTTTTTGTTTTTGTAACTGTTCCCATTCCCTGTGTATCTTCCAAATCCTGAATATCCCTTGAGGTGTTCTTTATAGCAGTTTTCTGAGGCGCGTCGATTTCTTTCTAAACGCTCCCTGATCTCAATTTCGATCAACAGGATAAAATAAAAACATACCCAAATTTTAATGGATTGGACTTGAGTTGCTTTCTTCTCTGTACAACCTCTTTATATCTTCTACGTAGAGAGCAACTTTAAAATTCAGCGATATTTTTGCTGACTCAGCCCCTAAGAAACGAAAGAACCTGTCTTTAAGTGCTCATTTTACAATCTCCACGATTGATTCCAAAAATAAACAAATAATCTTAGATAGATAAGCTCCATCAGTCCTTTTAGTTTCAAGAACACATACCAGACAAACATTAAACATGGTTAAGGAAGAAGTCCAGTTGGTAATGAGTGATTACCAGATATTGCTTGAAAGATTGGAATTTTTAACGACAAAGCTGAAAAAACTTCAGTTAGAACAACAACAACAACAGCAACCCCAATACCAGCCTCAAGTCATAAAACATCTACAAGCTTTAATATCAGAAACACACCCATCAGTATTGGAGTCTTCCACCTCATTTAATCCAAATTTCAAAGCGTCACCTCACACTTTTTCATTAAATGACGTGGAAGAAAATAAGTACAACGAACAGTTAAAAGTGACCATAACAAACATTAATTCGTTAGTTGATTCATTGGAGTATCACATAGACTCGTTAAATGAGTCTCAGTTAAACAAATTTGAAATCATTAGAAAATTAAAAATAAATAATTACAAAGATTTATTTGAAAACGGTGCTAAGGCTGATCAAATATACAACCAGTTGTTTGGGGATTTACACCCTCCTCTAAAACAATATGCGGAGGAACCAGAAGATAATACTGTTGATGAAAATGTTGCAGATCCATACCAGAAGCAAAGTAAAACAAGAATAAGTGACTGTTGCGTTATCGTGTGAAATATATATTGCTGATATGTTTTGATAATACCATTTTGCCCTTTTTGTTTTTTACTTTTTTTTTTTCATGCTCGTATACTTCTTTCAGTGATGAATCTTTTGTTTATATGATCATAATGACCAATAAGGAGGGCTAAAGTAGAATAACATGCTGAATATATGAGTATACTAAAAACAACACGAATAGGGAGAATAGAAACGAAAGAAAAAAACAAAACAAAACAAAGCATGACAATTCAATTCAATAGCTTCATAGCTTCAATTTGTGACTATTTCTTTTATCGGCTTGAATCAATCTATCAACAGTATCAAATTTACTACTATACATTCTTTTCTTCGAGATTTTAAAAGGGTCAGGAATATGTGTTAAATCATCCTTTGACTTATTGAGAATCAAATCAACAATATATTTTCCACAAGACCAAATTCTAGGCATACCATGACCTGAAAATCCTGCCACAATATATGTATTCGGTCTACCATAGTTAGTTAAATCGCCAACAATTGGGAATTCATCATTTGTATCGCCCATACAACCTGTCCAAGTATAATCATTGATAAACTTTTTTCCCCTCAGTGAAACGTAATGCTTGTCAATATAATCTTTAAAGTAATCTCCTGAAGCTTTAGGAAATTTTGAATCATCTGGGTTATTATACATCATGACACTTAGTGGATATTTTACATAAGTTGAATGAGCACCACCAGCAATAATTGTACCATCGTGCCTAACACTTACATAATCAGTAAAATCAGAATTACTGTGATAATAATTGTATTTCAAAGTGCCCGTAGTTTCAGGATCAGCCTGTTTCAAATGAGATACCACACCTTTGACAAGTAAAATTTTATTTGAAAATTCTGGCAAAATAGCCTTGGTATAACCATTAGTGGCAATTATAACCTTGTTGGTCAAGACAACACCACTGTCAGTAGTAACCAAAACTTTACCATTTGATAAGTGATTAATTTTAGTAACTGGAGTATTAGTTTGTAGATTTAAACCACATTCGATAGCCTTTGCTAATAATTGAGATACTAGTTTATAAGGCCATAATGAACAAGTTGGAACAATGACAGCCATTGCAGTATTATCAAGATCAGAAATTTCTTTAGCCTGTTCATCCCAATATATTTTAACAACGTCTTTAACATCCTTTGGAATATAGGGGTTATTAATAAAAGCGTAATAATCCTTTAAACCATTTTTCAGCATAGAAAAATGATCATATGTTTGACAACTTTCTGTAATCGACATCTGACAATCTATACCGTATTTTTCTACAATTTTCAAGATCCTTCCCATTTCATAATGCTCAAAAGAGGCCAAATCTGCAGCAACTTCGGCACCATAGGTAGACTCAAAATAATTACTCTTTAAATTGTAAAAACTTCTGAAATGTCCACCGTTTCTACCAGTTGCACCAGAACAAGTATCACGGGCTTCCAATAATAAAACAGATCCTTTGTATTGTTCTTCAACTAATAGATTAAAGGCAACGGATGATCCAGAATAACCAGAACCAATAATTACAACATCAGCTGTGGAAGGCAATGTTTCAGTTGTTCTATGTTTTGCTAGACTTTGATCAGCTTCTGCAATCCAATAAGGTGTCGTTGTTTCTAAAGATGGTAGATATCTCAATCTGTTGCTTTTAGAATCAGGCATAATACTTGTTTTCTATGTTGTTTTTTTTTTTTTTTTCAACTTATAAAAGGTTGAAAAATAGAATGTTGAGGGAATAGTGAAGCTGCTACTTAAATAGCATGAGCTGGATGAGAAATTGTATAGTACAGGTCAAGTATATTTATGATAATTCCAGTAAATCCGATGTGGTTACTTGCTGAACTAGGTAAATCTGTCTACCTTATCAACGTGGACACATCCCGCTTGTGTTACTTAGGCTTGCGGAGAGCGTCCGTTTGTGCTAAGGCGCATATATAAGATTGACATACACTTTTCTGCCTTTTTCTACTTGAAATAAAGTTAAGCTAGTCATTCATTCTAATGTACAAAAAATACTACTTATGTGAATTAAACATAATAAATTGCAATAGCTACTTTATAAGCATTATTTCCTTAGATTCAATACTTTATTACTGATAAATCAGACAGAGTTATATAATCGTTCGTTGCAGACTAATTCAATAATGAGAAAGAAAATAAAGGTTCAGCTACAAAACAGAACTATAAGACAAAACAAAAATCACTAATATTGAAGTTAAATAATTAAGCAAAATATTTTTCCACAAAAGCATTGAATTTTCCTTTCTTTGAATCCCACTTTTGAGCATATTGTAGTTCTTCTGTTTTTTCAATCTCATCCCACTTCTTACCATAACTAAAATCCATGTTTTCTGGTTTAATTAATTTGGTTTTCCATCTTATCTTATAATAAGTAAAGGAAATTTCAAAGATAATAACACATAGATATGTCATGAAGAAATTTTCAGCTCTGTCACTAGCACTCATATTTTTGTCATCCAAGGGATATAAACCTATATAAAACTGGGCAACAAATAAAGCAAAAATAATAACTGTACCAATATAAGTTGTCCAAGGAAATAAATGATCATATAATTTAAATGATTTGAAGTTTATTCCTTGAGCTTTCAAACCCTTCCTGAATCTGTAATGGGAGAAATAAATACAGAGCCAAGTAAAGTATCCATTCAAGGCACATAGAGAATTAAACCAATTGTAAACTTGAACACCAGTCTTACTGCAATTCAAGAATGCCAAACCAACTCCTACAACAAAAGTCACAATCAAAGAAATAACTGGACGACCAGTACGATCTTTCCAACCAAAAATTGGATGTATCAAATTCAAATCTGAACAGGCAACTAAAGATCTTGAACCAATATAAACTGATGATGTACCACAACTTATAACAGCTAATAAGATCATAGCATTAAACAGATTAGGTAGAAACTTAACTCCGCCTCTTTTCATAGCAATAATATAAGGAGAGGCTAAGGAACCAGAATTGTTATTAAGCATTTCATCATCATAAGGTACGCACATTGTAATCAGCCATGCATTTCCTACAAAGAAAACACAGAATCTCCAAAAAATTGGATTGACAGCTTTTGGAATGAACTTTCTTGGATGCTTAACTTCACCTGCCACCACTGCAATATGTTCACCACCACCAAATGAAAACCCCGCTTGCGAAAGAGCTAAAATGATACCTTTAATACCATTTCTGATCCATCCTGGATTTTTCCAGAACTTAAAACCAATTGGACCTCGGTTTGGTAACCCACCACAAGTAACAATAAGCATAAATAAAGTAATTCCAGACATAGAAATAATTTTGAAAATTGATTGAGCATATTCAATATAACCATATGCTTTGACAGGCCACATATTAAGTAAGAAATAAACCACAGCAAACATAACAATATATTCAGCTGTGGTAACTTTACCTTCTGTATCCCACATCTTTAAAACACTAATACCAGCGGTCAGTTCAGCAGCTAACACAACCATCCAGTTAAAAGCAAAGTTAATACCCATTGCAAATGCAGTTGAATCATCTATATAAAGCCTGACTTGATTAATAAATCCACCATGAATGGGTTGGTAATTAGTCATTTCTCCAACTTGAATAAACATAATATAAACAATTAGAGCTTCTATTGTGTAAGCAAAAACAATACCAAAAGGTCCACCCTGTCTCAATGCAGCACCCATACCCACATAAAAACCAGTACTAAAAATGAGGAATGTTAGTAAATATGAAGTGTCATGATACTTAAGTAAAAATTCTAAAGCTGTTGGTATGACTAATGTGAATGGTGAAAACTAAAGTTGCTTTATAATTTCTCTTAAAAAGACATTACACTACTTACCCTATACCAGCGCCAAATGTAATCATAAGTATTTGACGACCTGTAATTTGACGTTTATAACCAACATCAGCAACGTCTTCCTCTAGTTGATTGATGTTTGCTACATTTGATTCCAAATCAGCTGATGATGAAATTTCTTCAACCACTATAACATCTGCTCTTTTCTTGGACATTCTTAGAAATGAGTAAATAATTTTATTATATAGGTTAATAGAACTTGCTTTCTTAAATTGAAACTGGGTGAAATTCTCCTTGAAATAAAGAATATATATATTATTGAAAGTTCAGATCATTAGAGGAAGAAAGGCTACATTTGTTTGATATATATATGAGTTTATATATAATAGATCCAAACAAAGGGGATTTCCGTTAACGATAGATCATATGGAGAACTTGACGATAAGCCATCTAAAAAAAGCTCCATTTTGCGATGTCCATCCGAAAACTATCGCAGATCGAAACTTCACAATCAAATGGACAAGTTCACTTGGCTGATAGCAGTTATATGGAATAAATCAATTGCTCCTCTGTTATATTTAAATTTCGAAATACTTTATATATATATATTTATTCTGAGACTGCTATTAGATCTTAGATCTGTCTATAGACTGCCTGGTCGAATAACTAGTAGAGTCAACTTCCAATAACAATTACAGAGCAAAGAGGTACAAATGTTAAAACTTAACCTGTTTAAATCAAAGAAATAATATATTAAGCAGTGTGAAATTAAAACTCCTATAATAAGGGTTTATAAATCTTGCTATATAAAACTAGCTCTATGGAATTTACAATTAAGCAAACTAGGGTATGGCCAACATTTTTAAAATTGGAAGAAGCGTCTGGCGAATCACAGATCGACGATAAAAGACATGTGACCGTGTAGTCGATATCATGAGAGAGATGAACTAAAAAAGCAATGTCGAGAGGAATCGACGAACAGCACAGTTTAGTTTTCATCATGATGCGTTTTAGTCGATTTAATTGAAAGTTTCAACTATACTCATATCTTCTCTCCAGTAATCCATCCAGTTTACAGTATATGTGAAATATTGGGTACGAACTGGTAATATGATATCTTAAAAACGGGCATCTCATTTGGTGGAAAACAGTTTTAAAATAAAAACTAGGGAAAAGGGAGAGTGAACCTACATATGTGGAACAACGTACTTTTTTTGTTGGTATACAATGTAATGATTTCAAGATTTTGAATCTTTCAAGTAACGATTTGATTAGAGTTAATAAGCATAACTAGTCAATCTAAGTTCAAATAGTTTCAGATCATTGATTTCGTCATTATCATCACCTTTGTCGTATAGTAGGAATGTATTATTTCCTACTATATTGATCTTATTTGTGAAATAATCCATCAAAGCCACCTTAAAATATGGTAATGAGAATGGTGCTTATTTATTTCATTATTATTCTCAAGTAATTTCTTTGAATTTCGTAATATATGACGGTAAGTCCAATGCCTTTATCTTCGTAATTGTACCTATGGCTATATCATGTCAAAGTTTAATGTATCCACTCCTATGAGTTTGTGCAACAATACTAGAAAAACATGATCTGTTCCGTAAAAATATTTTCGAATATAAAAGAAATGTATTTTATGATAACTTGTAATTAATCAACAATTCAACTAAAATTAGACTAGAGGTTTTAATCATTGTCATAATATTGTGGATTCTTGAACTAATATATTCCTGATATCTTGATTTGTTTGATTATTTCTCTGCCGCTATTAATACTTTAAATGGATAAACTGCAAACTGTAATAAAGAAAATAAAATTATTACTGCTGTTAAAATTCATCTGCTCTATCAACCAACAAATTCAGTAATTGTATACTATATTTAGTAAAAGAATCATTAAAATTGTGTTAATGATGATATGGTGCGTGGGTGCGTGGGGTGCGTGGGGTGCGTGGGGTGC